>SJYC01009134.1:0-12154 GCA_006408675.1 Madoqua kirkii
AGTTATCTTTTTTATTTATGTGTGTTATCTGGCTCCCATGTGTCAAAACCAGGAAGACAGAGACACTGTTTGGACCACTTACTGCTGAAATACCAGTGCACACATCACAGTCTGGCATGCAGTATGTACTCTATCAATATTTGATAAATAGATAAACAATGAATATTTAATCTTATGGGTTCCACATTGAAACATGCTAAAATGGAAATAGTTACTGGGGTTGAAAAGGTCTAAATTTGAATCTGATTTAATATTCACTAAACAGATATATGGCTTTGAGAGCAAAGCACAGTCTTTCTAAGCTTCATAGTCTATAAAATAAGGATCTTAATACTGTAAAGGTTTATTGTGATTGTTGAATGAGATAGCATTAAATAAATGCCTATCACAGCATTTGTTTTAAAAAATGACAATTGTGATGATGAGAAAGCCATAATTAGAGAAGTAAAGCAGTAGTGTGAATTAATAATTGATGATATATGTATAAATGAAGGGTAAACCTTATCTAAAATGTGAGCAATGCACAGTCTTTCTAAGCTTCATAGTCTATAAAATAAGGATCTTAATACTGTAAAGGTTTATTGTGATTGTTGAATGAGATAGCATTAAATAAATGCCTATCACAGCATTTGTTTTAAAAAATGACAATTGTGATGATGAGAAAGCCATAATTAGAGAAGTAAAGCAGTAGTGTGAATTAATAATTGATGATATATGTATAAATGAATGGTAAACCTTATCTAAAATGACTCCATTTTAGGGGCTTAAAAAATTGAGCTGTCCCTCAGGAGTACAGGTGATATGACCATCTCAAAATTGTGGGGGCATTTATGGGTAGCTTTCCCAATAATAACAGAGGTAATTTCCCTCTTACCTGGTCCATAAAGAGCATGTATTTGGGAGAAATGTCTGCCTGTGGAGGGCAGCAAATCCTTATGACCCACGTGAAGGCAGTTCCATGACCTTGGAGTTTTTAACATAATTCTCTACCCAACAGTGACAATGAATGTAGAAAAGCGTATTTTGAAAAATGTTTTAGAGAGACTTCCCTAGAGGCCCAGTGGTTGAGACGTTACACTTCAAATATTGAGAGTGCCAGTTCAATCCCTGGTTGGGGAACTAGGATTTCACATGCCTCATGGTTATGCCAAAGTAATAGCTTTGGCATAGTACCTAATAACATTATGCAGTCTTGGAGATTAAGCGGGATAAGACATGTAAGGCATAAGAGCTTGGCAAATAGGAAATGGTTTCATTAATTTGAGTGACTTTTAAAATATCAAAGTATTATGGCATGAGGGGTGTCTTCCCAGGTGGCTCAGTGATAAAGAATCTGCCTGCCAATGCAGGAGATGCAGATTCAATCCCTGGATTGGGAAGATCCCCTGGAGTAGGAAATGACAACCTGCTCCAGAATTTTTGTCTTGAAAATTCCATGGACAGAGCGTGGTGGGCTATAGTTCACAGGGCTGCAAAGCATCAGGTACGCCTGAGTGACAGAGCACACACAGCACACTGTGGCATGGGACGAATGGGCCATCAAAAAATCTAAGAGAAAAATTTCATTGGCAAGAGTTAATAAGATACAGAATATTTTAAGACATTTAAGAAAAATGCAAACATTGATAATTTACATGGAAATTATTCTGAGAGTTTTAAATGTTTCTGTGTAGTATTTATATTCATTTTCAAGTCATTTTTCTTTTCAGAAAGTAAAGCAAAAACCTTTGCATTTTGGTGTCCTGTTGTTCTGACATTTTTATGCCCAAAGACCTTGCTATGTAATTTCCTGTAGGTCACATTCAGTTTCATCATATTTTGTGAAGCATTAGCTGTAAATTCACTTTTAGCATCCTGTGCATAGAGGAATATTGTTTTTCAAGACTTCACTTAAGGAATAAAACTCTTGAATAGTTTTTCAATAGGTAGTTAAATATGCCAAATAAGTGAGGGGAAATCTAACACTTCATAAATAGACAGGAAGGTAGTGAAAAAATACTTCCAGTATTCTTTTTCACTTATATCATTACATTTACATTGAAAACACTTTTTGAGGGTAAAGGGGAAAACTCAGTCTTAATGTGACAACTTAGAAATAGTAAGTACAATTATTCATTAAAATAAACTCCCAGAACCTTAGGTGATTTCCTACTAAAAGTCTATTTTCAAAATAAACCATGCTGCTGCTAAGTCATGTCAGTTGTGTCTGACCCTGTGCGATCCCGTAGATGATAGCCCACATATTGTCTGCAGTATCTCATACCATACACTGCTACTGCGAAGTCTGCTAAGTCACTTCAGTCGTGTCCGACTCTGTGCGACCCATAGACCGCAGCCTATCAGGCTCCCCCGTCCCTGGGATTCTCCAAACGAGAACACTGGAGTGGGTTGCCATTTCCTTCTCCAATGCATGAAAGAAAGCGAAGTCGCTCAGTCATGTTGGACTCTTAGCGACCCCGTGGATTGGAACTCACCAGTCTCCTCCATCCATGGGAGTTTCCAGGCAAGAGCACTGAGGTGTTGATATATTTTATTGGGATTTTCTAGTGTCTTTGTAATTCCTTAAGGTAATATCTGTGTGTCAAGTGCTGTTAAGGGTCAGCTTTTTCTCTCTACAAGTTAGCGTGCAACAGTCCCAAAGATACTGTGGAAGACACAAGATGCCTGTTCTAGAAAGAAAGGAATGTCTGCTACTCATGACAAAAGCAATAGCCAGAAGATCAACATTTCTGTTGGTGAACCAAGTGCTGATACCAACGAAGCAATGTTGAGGGGACCAGGTGTTGGCTGAACACTCAGCAGGTTGTATCATAGAAAGGAGTCCTGAGTTTAGAGAGCCCAAATCATTTGCAATGGGCTCTATGCAAACCTGCCCTTGATTTTGGAAGGAGAGAAACATCTCTTAGAGGATAGTCTGGAGTAAAGATGGCAGCATCTCTGCTTTCAAGACATGCAGAAATGTGACAGACCCTCAGAGGATTGTCTGTAAATGCTGTGATGCCACTGTCTTCTCACCTTACCCTTCTCAATTCAACTATTAAGTTAGGGACTTCCCTGCTGCTCCAGTGGTGCAGACTCCATGTTCCAATGCATAGGTGAGTATTTGATCCCTGGTGGGGAATTAAGATCCCACATGCCTTGCAACCAAAAAACCAAACAGAAAACAGAAGTAATATTGTAACAAGTTCAATAAAGACTTTAAAAATGGTCTACATTAAAAAAAAATCTTAAAAAAGCTAAAACTTATTGAGAAAGTTAGTCATTCAATTGCATCTGACTCTTTTTGACCCCAGGGACTTTAGACTTACCAGGCTCCTCTGTCCATGGGATTCTACAGGCAAGAATACTGGAGTGGGTTGCCATGTTCTTCTCCAGGGGATGTTCCTGATTCAGGGATTGAACCTAGTTCTGCATTGCAGGCAAATTCTTTACTGTTTGAGTTACGGGGGTAACCATAATATATATTATATATGTTTATATATAAAGTATGACATAATACAAATATTTTATATATTTTAAATATTTGTTTATTTGACTGTGTTGGGTCTTAACTGCAGCACAGGGTATCTTCACTGTGGCATGCAAGATCTTTTCACTGGGGCACATGGACCTCTTTCTTTACTTGTGGTATGCAGGCTCCAGAGGGTACAGGCTTAGCTGGCCCATGGCATGTGGGATCTTAGTTCCACAACCAGGAATTGAACCTGTGTCTTCTGCATTGGACGGTGAAGTCTCAATCACTGGAACACCAGGAAGTCCCACTATTTAATATTTTTAAGTCTCCATAACTTTTATCAATGATTAAAAATGTATATTAAATGTTCTTGAAGTATATTTCTATTACCTTTCAATACTCAATAAATGTTCATTTATTCAACAGGAATGTGTAAAGAACAAGCTAAGTTCTAGGCACTGAGTAATCAGAGTTGAAGATAGCAATTTACACTGTCAAAGGACATAGACTCCATTTTGAAAAAAAATGTAATAAAAAAACACGTATTCATTTTCAGGATATGTTACACTTTTTTGTTGTAAAAATATTATTATTTTTGAAAAAATAACACACATCAAAAATAAAACAATACGTACAACCTCATGAACTAGTATAGAACAAACATCTGGACACCTGAACAAGGACACTATGTCTTTCTTTATAATTGTTAAAACTATATCGTCTCCCTTTTCCTCAAAAGTTACCACTATCATAACATTTATTATTCATAGTTTCTTTACTTTTCTTTATCCTTTTAACACTTACATCTGCCTTCCAATGGGGTTTCCCTGTTGGCTAAGATGGTAAAGAATCTGCCTGCAATACAGGAGACCCAGGTTCGATCACTGAGTGGGGAAGATCCCCTGGAGGAGGGCATGGCAACCCACTCCAGTATTCTTGCCTGGAGAATCCCATGGACTGAGGAGCCTGATGAGGGTCCAAAGAGTCAAAAACAACTGAACGACTAACACTTTCACTTTCTGCCAATTGTTGAAATACACATAAAGGGGAATTACACAATATGCATTCTTTCCCTTCTCCAGGAATGGCCATATAGCCTTATGAAAAACTTTGTTGAATTAAGAACAAAAAAATGTTAATCTGTTGAACAAATTAATTGAATTTGGTGGTAGGAAAGTGGAATTTTGAAGGAAAATTGAAACTTAAGCCAAGAGTAATTTTCTTCACAATTAGAGAAGAGAAAGGGAATTTCAGTGGAAAGCATTAAGAAACAACTTGCTCTGTGGCTTCCCATCACCATTTCCTTTTATTCCAAACTCAAGGAACAAAATTAAAAGGCCTTGCTTGTACACTGAGAGAAAAGATAGTAAGGATTGCTAACACTTGAGAGTGAGAACAGATAGGAGCTTTTCACAGGAAGAATTTAGACCATTAGATTACACTGATCAACAACTTCTGCCCTCTATATTTAAGCTTAAATTTCACCAGTCTTCAGTATTTCCAATTTGTTAAGCTCTTTGTTACATATGTTTTTAAATTTCAAAGCTTAGCAAGATATATGTGTGGATGCTCAGTTGCTTTAGTCGTGTCCAGCTCTTTGCAATCTTATGGACTATAGCCTGCCAAGCTCCTCTGTCTATGGGATTCTCAGGCAACACTACTGGAGTGTATTGCCCTGCCCTCCTCCAGGGGATCCTCTCCATCCAGAAATCAAATCCATGTCTCCTGTGTCTCTTGCATTGCAGGCATATTCTTTACCCATTGAGCCACCTGGGAAGTCCCATCAAAGCAAATAGATAATCAAAAAAAAAAAAACTTTTCCTACCAGCCAATTAATTAATAGGCACTGCAATTATTTTTAAATAGCCATGAATCAAAGATAGTCTTAGAGTGATGAGAGTCTTTTGGGAAGACAACATTTATCCCTCTCATTTATTCCTCTCACTCTCAAATTCCCTAAAGATTTAAGATATCTTGCAAGCATACTGCATATAACAGAATAGGGAAAAGAAAACAAAAATATATGAAAGTTAAATTAGAAGAAAATCTGAGGAGATACAGTTACAGGGTTTGAATATCTTATTGCCTCAGGTTATTCCTAAGATGAACAGGAACATTTGCATTCAGTTCAGGTTAGTTCAGTCGCTCAGTCATGTCCGACTCTGCGACCCTCATGAATCACAGCACGCCAGGCCTCCCTTCCATCACTAATTCCCGGAGTTCACTCAGACTCACGTCCATCGAGTCAGTGATGCTATCCAGCCATCTCATCTTCTGTCATCCCCTTCTCCTCCTGCTCCCTATCCCTCCCAGCATCAGAGTCTTTTCCAATGAGTCAACTCTTCGCATGAGGTGGCCAAAGTATTGGAGTTTCAGCTTTAGCATCATTCCTTCCAAAGAAATCCCAGGGCTGATCTCCTTCAGAATGGACTGGTTGGATCTCCTTGCAGTCCAAGGGACTCTCAAGAGTCTTCTCCAACACCACACTTCAAAAGCATCAATTCTTCAGCGCTCAGCTTTCTTCACAGTCCAACTCTCACATTCATACATGGAACAAATTAGATGCTAGAAAATAGAGTTGGCAAAAGCAGTTATATTTCTAGGGTCCATTTTAAGCACAGTTCAGTGATAATGAGAAGGGGCAAAAAATAATGCTGTCTATAAGGTACTCAAGAAGGAGGAAAGCTGTTGGTTAATACACACTGTTCTAGAATGAAATAAATGCCAACTCGTAATTTTCACAATCCAACATCACACTCTTCTGAAAGAAAATGAATGTCGTTTTAGTTGCAAATTCCTCAATCCGAAGAGATATTTGGTACCATTACATATACTCCTAGGAATAAGTGAAGGGGGATTAATAAAGGTAAGACCTGGGCAGGGCAAAATAGTGGTATGAAATGCCAAAGTACTGTATTTGGAATATCCATTTTATTTCTTTTTTCCCACCAGGAAATACACATTTCTCGCCCTCATAAAGACCATGCTTTCAACCAACTGTTACGTTATTAACCAGCAGATTTTGCGGAAACTAATGTTTGTGGCCATCAATATGTAAGTGAATATTGAAATACTCTGGTCAATAATGTTTGCATAACAAAAGACATATTAAAAAATCTTCAGAATGATGTGTTTAGGAAGTCCTAGTCCATGAAGTTCAAAATATTGCTCTAGTTAATTTTAGTCTTTCCTTGTTGGTGACGACACTTATGTTATACTGTTACAAAATTTCATTTATACAATACAGTATTATCAATTAGAGTCAAAATTGATAAGTGGTGAAAGCAATGAAGGATCAGTGGGGTCCTTCACAATGTATACACATATCAAATCATCACATACTATACTTAAATGCAATATAATTTTACCAGCTATACTTCAATAAAGCTGTTTCTTTTAAAAATGCTCTACCCAAATCAAAATAACCACCACCTTTAGTTACTGGATGTGGAATTTCAGAAGATAGTATTGGACTTAGGCTGCTGAAACTCACATTTCATCTGTCATACAAATGAAGAAGTGCACTGGCTTGAAATTCCCGAGATGGGTCTGTCATTCACTGAACAGGAGCATGGGGGCTCAAATTGCAGGAAGACTTCATTTGTTCCTTTGATTAGGAAAGTTTCTGTATTTCCCTCATCAAGAGATAAGTCAACTATTGTATCATTGAAATGGACATGGTCTTCAGAGAACAAGATGGTTCAGGAGGTGAATCTGAGGTTAAGTCTGACTTTCTGCCTCACTCACTTGGACTCACTGGTCACTTAGCATCTTTTTCTTTTCTTGGTTTCCTTTTCTCATAGATGAAGAAATGATGTCTCATGGAGGAGTGTAAATTAATGTACATCAGCTCCATACATTAATTTTCTGGCACAATCTGAAACTCTGTTTTTAGTTTTTTAGGGTCAGATTTGTGATCAACAGGAAGAACACTAGGGTTTGTCTTGGAGGTCTGCTTTGTCTGTGAAAAAAGCAGATACCATATGACTGCCCAGGACTTCTTTGATCAGATGACTCCCATGGTCCTTTATTTTGTGATATCTAGAACTTCTTTAGCTCTTTTATAACTGTGTTTTGGAGATTCTTTTTTCCCAAGTAATTTTTATTGCTTTATTTCTTTTTTAATATGGATGTGAGATTAGCAGTGGGAAGTCTGAATCCTTCTTCTTAAAAAATTAAAATTATTACTAAATATTGGCCTGGCACAGTGTCCCCACAGTGGTGCCACTAATCTCTTGTATTTGATTAGTCATCATAGTGGCCTGTGGTTTCACTCTTATTAAGGTTCTTAAAAACGTTATTCAACAACTGCCTGGCAGTCCTGTTGCCCAAATACACAGAAACTTGAGAAACAGAAAGCAATGTAGCTTAATCATTTTTAGTATGATGAAGATAATGGAAATTTACCACCCACATATTGTGGAATAGAATGTAAACACTAGTAGAGACACGTCGCTGTAGAAGGTGGTGAACAGGGCCATGGAGAAGTGCCCTTTGCTTTGCTGGGAGGATGATCAACAGCATGATTAATTCTAACTAACTGCCCCCTGCTTCTGTGCTGGACCACAAGGCCACAACTTTTGTCTGAGAAGAGGAAACATTTGCATCTTTGGGACCTGAAGGGAAAACTCCAACCAAACACAACAATTTCAAACTTTATTTCAGATCATGGCACAAGCCTGTCAGTTTTAACAGTTACTTTTTATTAAGGAATTGTCCCAACCCAATTTAGAGTGTGTTACCTTTTATTTTTCTCAGTGACACTTCCTTATTTCCTCCTTTTGGCTCTTACTCCAGCATCAGATTACTTTTCAAAAGTCAACCTTCCACTTCTTATTTTCCTCGCATAATCTTTGTCTCTTTACCATCTTTCTAACCACTCAATATTTATTTATACTAACCATAAATACTACTGAATTCTCTACTTTTCACAATCCTTGATTTAAATAAGAAGTGGCCTCTCTCTCTCTCCCTCTCATCAAGTGGATTGAATCTCAGCTATGCTGTTAACTGGCAATATCACTTTAGACAACTTATCTAATTTGCTCAGTTTACATATCTTTATCTGCTGAATGATTATGATAGAAATAGAATAAGATATTACTTTGGTGCAAAAGTAATCACGGTTTTTGCATTGTTGAAATTGGCCATTTGATACAGGAATACATTCTTAAGTAAATGTGGTTATTTTATACATTATTTTAATGTGCATTTCTTGCTTTGTGGCTTTGTGGTTTTTTTTGGCTAATGAGTTACTGCTGTTTGTTTTATATTTATTTTAGACTGGAAATTATGTTAGACAAAAAGCAAATATGAGAGGTTTTCTTATTAGAGTTCAAAATAGATCATTAAGCATCAGAGACAACTCGCAACATCAAAAATACATTTGGCCCAGGAACTGCTAATGAATGTCCAGTACAGGGGTGTTTCAAGAAGTTTTACAAAGGAGATCGCAGCCTTGAAGAGGAGGAGCACAGTGGCTGGCCACTGGAAGTTGACAATGACTAATTAAGAGCAACATCAAAGCTGACCCTCGTACGATTGCAAGAGAAGTTTCCAAAGAACTCATTGTCGACAATTCTATGGTTATTTGCCATTTGAAGCAAATTGGAAAGGTGAAAAAACTTGATAAGTGAGTGCCTCATCAGCTGACTGTAAATTTAAAATATTATCGTTTGAAGTGTCATCTTCTCTTACTGTATGCAACAACAACAAACCATTTCTCAGATTGTGACTTTTGACAAAATGTAGATTTTTATAAAAACTGGAGGAGACTGCTTCAGTGTTTCAATTAAGAAGAAATGCCAAAGCACTTTCCAAAGCCAAACTTGCACCAAAACAGGTCATTGTTGCTATTTGATTGTCTGCTGCTGATCTGATCCACTATAGCTTTCTAAATCCCACAGAAATGATTACATCTGAGACGTATGCTCAGCCAATCTATGAGATGCACTGAAAACTGCCATGCCTGCAGCCTGCATTGGTCAACAGAAAGGATCTAATTCTTCTACACAACACCTGACTCAAGTACATGACACAACCAAGGCTTCAAAGGTTGAACAAATTGGGCTAAGATGTTTTGCCTCCTCTGCCATATTCACCTGACTTCCCACAAATCAACACTTATTCAAGCATCTCGATAACTTTTTGCAGGGAAAATGCTTCCACAACCAGTGTGTGTGTGTGCTTAGTTGCTCAATCACGTCTGACTCTTTGTGGCCCTATGAACTGTAGCCCACTGGACTCCTCTATCTGTGGGATTCTCCAAGAAAGAACACTGGAGTGGGTTTTCATGCCCTCCTCCAGGGGATCTTCCCAACTCAGGAATAGAACCAGTGTCTCTTATATCTCCTGCATTGGCAGGTGGGTACTTTCACTAATACCACCTAGAAAAGGAGGCAGAAAATCCTTTCCAAGATATTGTCAAATCCTGAAGAACAGATTTTTATGCTACAGGAATAAGCAAATTTATTTCTCATTGATTAAAAAAAGTGTTGATTGTAATTGTTCCTATTTTGATTAATAAAGAGTGCTTGAGTGTAGTTATAATGATTTTAAATGCAAGATCCAAAAGCAATTACAGTTGTACCAACCTAATAGTTACACGCTAGAAATCCTACTAGGGAAAGACAGAGGAAGTTCAAGAGATCACCATAAACTAGACACCAACCAGAACATCTGGCAACTAAGCAACAATCAAAACATTTTAAAACTAAACAGGCATACTTAAACTGTTATCACAGAAACATTGATACAAGACCTACATTCAATCTTGGTAAGTCTATAAGATAATAGACCCTGAAAGAAAAAAAAAAAAAAAACCTGTCTTCCTGCTCATTGCCAAAAATAGGATTACAGGTGAAAGGGAAAAAAAAATTAGGAAAATGGGACATTATACTGAAACCTGAGATAAATTACCATATATGATATATATATATGCTATAGATATAGATATATATCACCACCCTTCTGCTAATATAATATGATTTAAATAGTGCCACGGCAGCCCTGCTTAGGCCATATGGGGCTAAAGGAGAAAGTAACTATGTAAGCCTTGACATCTGCCCCAAAATGAGGAGGAAAGTGGTCTTTCTCCCTTTCCACTTTTCCTTTGATTATAAAGATACAGCCCTCAGTGTTCTCGAGGTTGTTTTCCCTTATCTGCCCACTTGTATTTCTCACAAATGTCCTGTGCTAATAAACTTAATCTTTGTCTATCACTTTGTCTCATGTTGAATTCTTTCTACATTGAAACAAAGAACCTGAGCTTCAGTAATTTCTGAGACCAGATGAGCAGGTTCAGTTAAAAGATAATGGGTTCAAGTTTCCTACTAAGTCAGGGACTGTGGGTTCAAGGCTCACTCAAAGGAATGTGGTTTCAAGTATGAAAGTAAATATGTTAATATTTTAAAGAGATTAGAACAGTTTGTAAGATGCAGTCTTATGCAAATGTTCACTAAAAGAAAAAAAAACAAATTAGAGCCTATCTACCTCTGAGTAGGAAGGATAGGCTGGCATTTGTCTCAGAAAAATCAAGTGTCATATTATCTGAGGAAGCTGTTCACATTCTCTTTGACTCTGCATTACAGATGAGCATCTATTCACTCATCTTTCCTCATAATACTTTGGCCAGCACATTAAAATATTCCTTTTACTTTTAAGTCCTGCCATCATTCTAAACTATAAAATCCATTGTTGGCCAGTTCCTCACACTGGTTCGTCAGTTTTTTTTTTCAACTACAAAAATCTTTCCACTTGACCTTTGCTAGTCATACCCAGGAAGCAGGCTGTACACTGTGAACTACACAAAAACACAAGTGGTTGATCAAGAGCTGAACTCCATGCAGGGTGAATGGATGGGGCTCTGGTCGCAGGACCATACCCAGTACCTTTACATCACTCAAATCTATTAGTCTTTTCGGAATGTTAGCCTTGATACCCCACTGTCTTAATGCAACACACTCTGCTTCCAGATCATTCACTTATTAAATCCGTCATCTTCATTTCCGGGGCCCATGGAAAATGTCAGAGTACCAACTCTTCTTATTTCTCCATATTCAGCAGAATCTTCCTTGCTAATAATCACTTCCTTTCTAACAAAAATTAGAATCCATGAATAATTACCTAAACCTGTATTTCTAAGTCCTCTCTATTTAGCACATTAAAAATTGTAACCATGCATGAAAGTGACCACCTTATACATGTATTCATCCAAATAGCTAAGCAAAACTGGAGATTCTTATATACTGGGTCACATTGATGGTACCAAAAATTCACAATCATTAATTTCTGAGTTTTACTTATTAATTGTTTTATAATCGACTAAATACCTGTATCTGATTCTCAGTTCAGTCTTTTTGTAGTTGTCATAACAACATTTATCTAATATTTTCAATCTACAAACATCTGACTCATCTTTGACTACTGTTTTTAGTGAGAGCAGAAAAAATGATTAAAGAGAATTTTTGTCATTTTTAACAACTAGATTTACAAATAATCCTAAATATTAACTTCTTCTTTCCTTTATTTTTTCTATTACAAGGATGGAGCTGTATTCCTTTCCAGATAAATCTATAATCCTTCCCCAGTTGCCCTATTGGTAGCTGAGAACAGTATCATTTTTCTTTCTAGAGACTGTGACTATTAATCACTCTTCCATGACCTCCTTTCGCTTTGCCTAGCTTCAGTATCTCTGTTATT
>SJYC01009137.1:0-31068 GCA_006408675.1 Madoqua kirkii
GTATACATGTGAAATATTACTCAGCCATTAAAAAGAATGTATTTGAATCAGTTCTCATGAGGTGGATGAAAATGGAGCCTATTAGCCTACTACATAGAGTGAAGTAAGCCAGAAAGAAAAGCACCAATATGGTATACTAATACATATATATGGAATTTAGAAAGATGGCAATGATGAACCTATATGCAAGACAGCAAAAGAAACACAGATGTAAAGAACAGTCTTTTGGACTCTGTGGGAGAAGGAAAGGGTGGGATGATATGAGAGAATAGCATTGAAACATGTATACTGTATGTGAAACAGATTGCCAGTACAGGTTCAATGCATGAGACAGGATGCTCAGCGCTGGTGCACTGGGATGACCCTGATGGATGGGATGGAGAGGGAGGTTGAGAGGGGGACTCAGGATGGGGAACACATATATACCCATGGCTGACTCATATCAATGTATGGCAAAAATTACTACAATATTGTACGGTAATTAGCCTTCAATTAAAATAAATTAATTATGTTAAAAAAGTAATAAAGTCTAAAATGTTTAATGTATAGTTTAGATGCTGTAATGTTTATATATAAACATGAAAACTGGCATAGTAAGGTCCAGACAAGAGAACTGTTTTATCATTAAGATGTAAACAAATAAAGCATGTAATGGGATAATGAGGAAATGCCAATATTGGTGGAAGTTTGTTTTATAATTCTAACATTTAAAATCAGATGAGAACATTGCATCATAAAAGTTGTTTTTGGATAAGTTGACTCTCAGAAGAACACTTCAAATCTGTAGAATAATTGGCATAGAAATTTGATGTCCTCTTGAAAATACTCTATATTTCCAGTTGGGGAAAGAACGGAAAAAATTTTCTAAAGATGATTGAACTGAAATCAGCAAACAGACTCTTAAACCTGGAAGAGGTATCAGGGATGATAACATCCAAGCTGCAAGTGAGGATACTGAGACTGAGAGAAATTTTCCAGATCAAGATGTGTTTCTAGCAGGCATAAGAAGTGCTTAGAATCCCAGTCTCTTGACATAAGCTAAAGCCTCTTATTCTCTGGTAAACATTTTACTGAGCTAGATTTTGGCAAGGATTTAAAAAAAAATGAATGCCAAATTTACATGCTCAGAATGCTGGGCAATACCTTGTATTAATTTAGCAAAACACATAGAGAACTTTCCAATTAGGAGCTTTAAAACACAAGGTTTGTTTTATATGGTACAAAATGAATAGTTATTAAGGGCATTAAGATACTCTCAATGAATACCAAAATAAGAAAATAATGAGAAATAAAACTGCAAATTTTTTAAAACACAGAAGTACATTTTAATAGTATATTTTGGGAAAACTGGTATGTACTAATGAGACTTGAATATTTAGACAAGGAGGAGAAAGGAAGTTCATTACTTGTAATTCATTTTTAGAATTATTCTTCGAGAATGTGAGATTTAGCAAAACACATAGAGAACTTTCCAATTAGGAGCTTTAAAACACAAGGTTTGTTTTATATGGTACAAAATGAATAGTTATTAAGGGCATTAAGATACTCTCAATGAATACCAAAATAAGAAAATAATGAGAAATAAAACTGCAAATTTTTTAAAACACAGAAGTACATTTTAATAGTATATTTTGGGAAAACTGGTATGTACTAATGAGACTTGAATATTTAGACAAGGAGGAGAAAGGAAGTTCATTACTTGTAATTCATTTTTAGAATTATTCTTCGAGAATGTGAGATGTCAGAATATATTTTAATAAAAGGATGTAGAATTTGTGGCAAATGGAAAGGAAACTATAGTTCATGCCCCAAATCTTCTGTTGCTCTTCCAGCTCAATCTCTGTAATCTTTTTCAAATTGGCCCGTGTCCTGAGGATCTGTCCTATATTGATTATATCAGACCCTCTGGCTTGTGGGCTCTAACTGGGTTGAACCAACATTCAGTACTGTGAGAGATCATAAAAATGGGAGGAGAGTGAGCTCAGAGTGCTTCTTTCCTGGATGGCTTCAGCTGGCTGCATCCCACAGGATAGGATGGACCACTGGTTCTCCTAGGTGTCCTCTTTTATTTTTGTGTGTGCAGAAAACTATCCTTCTAATATCTCCTAGTGCCTAGGTGGTTTGCAGCTCTGCTGGTGGTGGTCCTGTGTTTCTATCTCATTCTATGAATTCTCCCTACTCTGACCTTTGTAAATATCTCCTCTTTGACATATCTCAAATTTTATTATTTCACTTGTTTTCTGTTGGGTCATATGGTATTCTGTTTTTTGTTCTGCTTTTGTCCACACTGTATGTAGGATTCTTAGTTCCTCAACCTAGGATAAAACCATCACCCCAGCAGGGGGAGGATGAAGTCTTAATGATTGGACTGCCAGAGAATTTCCTGAGAGGAGCATAATTCAAAAAGACACTGTATACCAGTGTTCACTGTAGCACTGTTTACAACAGCGAAGACATGGAAACAACATAAAAGTCCATCAATAGAGGAATGCATCAAGAAGATGTGGTCCGTGCATATGATAAAATATCACTCAGTCATAAAAAGGAACAAAATTGGGTCATATGTAGAAACGTGGATGGGACCTAGAGATTTGCACACAAAGTGAAGTAAGTCAGAAAGAGAAAAACAAATATATATTATTAATAACACATATATATGGAATCCAGAAAAATGTCATAGACAGTCTTACCTGAAAAACAAAATAGAGACATAGACATAGAGAATAAACATATGGACATAGATGGGATGAGGGTGGGTTGAAATGGGAGATTGAGACTGACATATAATCGGTACTATATATAAGATAGATAACAAATGAGAATCTACTGTATAGCACAAAGAACTGTACTTAATACACTGTGGTGACCTAAATGGGAAGAAAATTCAAAAAGAGGGGATGTATGCGTATGTATCAGTTCAGTTAAGTTGCTCAGCCGTGCATCTTTGCTCTTTGTGTGCTCTTTGTGACTCCATGAATCGCAGCACATCAGGCATCCCTGTCCCTCCCCAACTCTGGAGTTTACTCAAACTCATGTTCATCATTACTATAATTTTCCAAATTTTGGAGGGACCTGGGATAAAGTGCAATCAGAAAGCAAGGTCTTGGAAGAACAGGTTTCTTTGCACTGAGTTAGTGAGCTACACACAAATGTCACTGAGACCCCCACCCTTTCCAAGGCCTGCTTGCAAGACAAGCTCTTAGCTGACATATAGAAATTTAGATTGTGGAAGGAGGTTGTTACCATGACCAGAACTTCCAAAAGTGTTTATTATGCTTAAACTATTTGGAAAATGTGTTTTCCCTCAGGATTATTTGATGTTTGATGATAAAAACTATGTACTTAAGTACACACCATAATATTTTCTGATGTACACTCACTGAGACCCCCACCCTTTCCAAGGCCTGCTTGCAAGACAAGCTCTTAGCTGACATATAGAAATTTAGATTGTGGAAGGAGGTTGTTACCATGACCAGAACTTCCAAAAGTGTTTATTATGCTTAAACTATTTGGAAAATGTGTTTTCCCTCAGGATTATTTGATGTTTGATGATAAAAACTATGTACTTAAGTACACACCATAATATTTTCTGATGTACACAACAATGTACTTTTTGTTGTGCATCTGATTTCCTTTGGGAGCCTGGAATTTCAGCACTTGGTCTCCAGTGAGTACCTGCATGACCAGCCCTCAATAAAACTCCTGGGAACAGAGTGTCTAATGAGCTCCCCTGGGAGACATTGTATACTTTTTGTCACAATCTCACTGGAACAATTAAGTAGTTATTGTATGACTCCACCAGGAAGGAGAGAATTTATGCCCGGTGTCCTCTGTACTTTACCCAATACACTTTTCCCTTTGTGCACTTGCTTTGTATTCTTTAGTTATAATAAATCATAGCATTCATGAGACTATAGAAGAGTCTTATAATCCTCCTTGAAAATCACTGAGCCAGGAGGTGGTTTGGGGCTCCTCAACATAACATAGCAACAAAAATTCCTGAGTGATTGTGGAATCACCTGGTTACTCCATAACACTCTAAAGGACATACATAGAAAAACAAAGACAAATTGAAAATTAGGACTCTAAAATTAAGGCACTTGTGGAGACCAAAAGACTCCATAGTACTTCTGAAATTTCTTATCTTTACTAGTCATAGATGGGAAGATACACCTGGAAATGAGCCTAGCTTTGTGAGGGTCTCAAAGCAGCAACACAGATGAAACCCTGTATCCTAATAAGTCTCTTTCTTTACAGTAATGATACTAATGGGAAAAGACTGAGGCCTTAGGACATTTGGGCAAACAGAACTGAGGTGGAGAAATTAAACATCTAATATCTTCATTAAATGCTTATGCCATAGGTGGCAAGTTATCCTCCTATCTGAGGGATCTTAGTCCACCTCTACATTGAATTTCTCCTATAGTTGTTCAAGCTCAGTACCAATTCTCCAGAAACTACTTTCCTTTATTTTTCTTGAAGGCAATATTTGAGTTTGAACTTGACATTGTCTACAGTGATCAAAAGATATAAAACATGGTCCAGAAGAAGACATATAATCTGCACATTAAGAGAATCACAAAGTGAAAGAAAAGTAAAGTTGCTCAGTCATGTCTGAGTCTTTGCAGCTCCATGGACGGTAGCCTACCAGGATCCTCAGTCCATGAGATTTTCCAGCCAAAATACTGGAGTGGATTGCCATCTCCTTTTCTAGAAAATCATCCCAACCCAGAGATCAAACATGGGTCTCCTGCTTTGCAGGCAGATGGTTTACCATCTGAGCCACCAGGGAACTTAAGAGAATTACAATGCCTTTCCAATATTTATCTGTAGGATCCCAAGGGGCATAAGAGCTAAAGTTTGTGAGGATACTAGACAAAGAGGGAAATAATGTAAATCTCAGATAACTCAAATCTGTTAATAATAGTGAACCAAATTAGAATTTAGAATTTAATGCCTGATTCAAGTATCTAGAAATTATAAAAACATGCCAGAATCAGACTTAACTCAGCAATGGCCTACACTTAATGAACTCAGTGACCTGATATGTTGGCATATTGTAGAGGAAGGAGAGTAAAATTCAGTAACTTGGCAATATTGGAATGGGTTTTATGTGTGAGATTAGACTATCATTTGGGCTTCCCCGGGGATCAGTGGTAAAGAAACTGCCTGTGATGCGGGAGACCCGGGTTTGATTCCTAGGTTGGAAAGATCCCCTGGAGGAGGGCCTGGCAACTCACTCCAGTACTCTTTGCCTGAGTACTAGAATTCCATGGACAGAGGAGCCTGGCAGGCTACAATCCATAGGATCACACAGAGCTGGACACAACTGATGCAACAAAGCAGCAGCAGACTATCATTCAATCGTTTCCACATTCCATACCATTCAATATTTCCACAATCTCAAGAATGTACAGCTGAAATGGATATTTTTAATAACTAGGAGAATACTAAAATTGATCATCTGAGTAATAAAGGAAGGGCTCTTATATAAGTTAAAGCCAAGTTAAAGCTCTCAGACATTCACCATCAGAGAGAGTGTACCAAAAGTAATCCCATGCTCTTGAAATAGGTAGAGTGGAGGGATACTATCAAAGTCTATAGGTGCAGGAGTGGTGATTCTTAACCCATACTCACTTCACATATGTTACACATCAGGAAAAAAGACCAGATGCATCATGGAGTGTCTCATTAGGTTGTCATATCTAAGCCAAGTAATGATGCAGTTTACAACCCATTATGGATTTGTGTGTGTGTGTGTGTTTTATTTTGTTTGTTTGTTTTGTTTTGTTTTGTTTGCTATTGTTTTGTGTTTTTTTGGTTTGCTTCTTTAATGTTTTAGTGGAATATTTCAATACAACTCCTGGTTCCTGATCTTTAGCTATTTATTTGTCAGATATGCTCCTTTCTAGTGCAGTCAGTACACAAAACCGAAACAATCCTGCATGTGCAGAATACTGACAATTCTTCTTATTTCCTGCTCTGCTCCTTATATGCCCTTTCTTTGGGTCTGTTTTATGATATAATCTAGAGGGGCCTTGATCAACTTGAAATTCCATAAAACATCACATTGGCTCATGGCACTGATGACTTCATGATACTAAGATCTAGTAATCAGGAAGCACCCTATACAACTTAATAAGACATTTCTGCCTTGAAGTTTGAAAATAAACTCTGGAAAACCTCAGAAACCAAATCTGTTAGTGAAGTTTATAAAAGTCCATAACCTAGTGCTTGTCAGGTTGAGGTAGAAAATAGGTCCCAGGCTGAGCAGCCGCAACTGGTCTCCCGCTGCCTTTTGACAGACCAAACATGGGCACAAGTGAGAAGACTGGCCAGAGACAATCTGGAAAACTGCCCCCTTGTAAGCAAACTAAGCTGCCCTATTGTGTGTAAACTTGTTTTTTCACCCATGTGATCGTCCACACTTTGCGTCTAATAAACGCTGTCTCTATTACACAACCTTGGTCTGGCTGTCGAACACTTTCTTCGAAAAGTCAAAGACCAAGATCCTCTTTTTAAGCCATTCCACCACCAGAATCAAGATGAGCTCTGAAGATGCATTTAATACCCCCTCATGAAGAAAAGTGACACCATGTTTGGAAAACTTTTTGGGTTTCAGAAGCAAACATATGTCACATTTGGACATATTTTTCCAATCTTTGTATCATGTGACATGTATTTCAGTTTTATGTGGTTCCCAAATAAAGAAACACTGAGCTGGAGGAAGCACAAGCTGGAATCAAGATTGCCAGGAGAAATATCAATAATCTCAGGTGTGTATATGATACCACCCTTATGTCAGAAAGTGAAGAACTAAAGAGTCTCTTGATGAAAATGAAAGAGGAGAGTTAAAAAGTTGGTTTAAAGCTCAACATTCAGAAAACTAACATCATGGCAACCACTCCCATCACTTCATGGGAAATAGATGGTGAAACAGTGGCTGATTTTATTTTGGGGGCTCCAAAAATCACTGCAAATGGTGATTGCAGCCATGAAATTAAAAGACACTTACTCCTTTGAAGGAAAAGTTATGACCAACCTAGACAGCATATTAAAAAGCAGAGACTTAACTCTGTTATAATTGGCTCCAGTTTCATCCACCTCATTAGAACTGATTCAAATGTATTCTTTTTAATGGCTGAGTAATACTCCATTGTGTATATGTACCACATACAATATTGTAAAGTAATTAGACTCCAATTAAAATAAATAAATTTAAATTTAAAAATTAAAAAAATTAAAAGCAGAGACATTACTTTGTCAAGAAAGGTCCTTCTAGTCAAGGCTATGTTTTTTCCAGTGGTCATATATGGATGTGAGAGTTGTACTATAAAGAAAGCTCAGCACTGAAGAATTGATGCTTTTGAACTGTGCTGTTGGAAAAGACTCTTGTGAGTCCCTTGGACTGCAAGGAGATCCAACCAGTCCATCCTAAAGGAGACCAGTCCTGGGTGTTCATTGGAAGTACTGATGTTGAAGCTGAAACTCCAATACTTTGGCCACCTGATGCGAAGAGCTGACTCATTTGGAAAGATCTTGATGCTGGGAAAGGTTGAGGGCAAGAGGAAAAGGGGACAACAGAGGATGAGATGGCTGGATGGCATCACCGACTCAGTGGACATGGGTTTGGATAGACTCTGGGAGTTGGTGAAAGACAGGGAGGTTTGGAATGCTGTGGTTCATGGGGTCACAAAGAGTCAGACACGACTGAACAACTGAACTGAACTGAAATAAAGAAGGGACCTTGAAACAGTATTAAGTCTATAGTGTTAAGTTGTCCTCCTCTTCAGGATTTATGACTAAGCAGGATGGGAAGGAGAATAGACGCTGAGGAACAGAGGTACAGACTGTGCCAGAAGAGTCCACTCCACACCTGGTCTCCACCCTTCCACCTCATTCTCTCCTCCAGGTTCCTAACCCACATTAATCACATCGAAAGCTCCTATGCAGTCTGGCATCTTTTGGGATTAAACTACAGGCTGGGATCAGCAGCATGGAAGAGACTGATGGGAGCGTACTTCTCTGGCAATTTTTTGTTTATTTTTCAGACTCCTGTCCAGAGAATTTGTCTTGACCTGGTGGTGTCACTTTATTGAAAGACATTGGTTCTCTCAAGACTCCACCTGACTCTCTTCCTTTTCCTCCGCTTGTTCCTTATCACATAGGGGTTGTGGCAGCTCTGCTACCATTGGCCTCTGCTTCTTCCTCTATTTAGGTACTTCTTTTAATCTTGTGTGTGTGTGTGTGTGTGTGTGTGTGTGTGTGTGTGTGTGTGTGTGAAAGAGAGAGTTAGTCTCTTTATAAATATACATTCTTCAAATGATTCTCCTATATCATTTCTCTCTTGCTGGGATTGACCCCAAAATGTAAAAAAAAAAAAAAAGTGTGTTGCCTGCCCTAGTAGGGGATTGAAGAAAGGAGCATGAAACTAACAGACAAAGAAGACCTCTGAATAGAAAAAAATGAAGGAATTAAAATGATTTGCATATGTCTATGTGAAAGAAGGTAAAGTGGATGGTGAAGGGCTTTGCTCTTATTAGAGGTACAGTGAGCCCTTCGTGAAAGCAGCTGGGATGGATCCAACTTTTAAGAATGTGATGTTTTTATGTCAAATTCATAATCACCATTCTTATCAGCAGCCTGGTCTTTCTTCAATCACTCAGTCATGTCTGACTCTGTAACCCCATGGATTGCAGCACTCCAGGCTTCCCTCTCCTTCACCATCACTTGGAGCTTGCTGAAACTCATGCCATCCAATCATATCATCCTCTGGCTTCCCCATCAGGGTCTTTTCTAATGACTCAGCTCTTCCAATCAGGTGGCCACAGTTTTGAAGCTGCAGCTTCAGCATCAGTCCTTCCAATGAATATTCAGCATTGATCTCCTCTAGGGTTGACTGGTTTGATCTCCTTGCAGTCCAGGGGACTCTCAAGAGTCTTCTCCAACACCACAGTTCAAAAGCATCAGTTCTTTGGGACCCAGCCTTCTTTATGGTCCAACTCTCACATTTCTACGTGGCTACTAGAAAAAACATTCACTTTGACCTTTGTTGAGAAAGTATAGCCTCTACTTTTAAATACACTGTCTAGGTCTGTCATAGCTTTTTTTCCAAGGATCAAGTGTCTTTTAATTTCATGGCTGCAGTTACCATCTGCAGTAATTTTGGAGCCCAGAAAAGTAATGCCATATTGTTTCCACTGTTTCCCCATCTATTTGCCATGAAGTGATGGGGCCAGGTGCCATGATCTTCGTGTTTTGAATATTAAGCTTTAAGCAAGCTTTTTTCACTCTCCTCTTTCACTTTCATCAAGAGGCTTTTTAGTTCTTCTTCACTTTCTGCCATAAAGGTAGTGTCATCTGCATATCTGAGGCTATTGATATTTCTTCCAGCAATCTTGATTTCAGTTGTGCTTCCTCCAGCTGGTATTTGCATGATATACTCTGCATATAAATTAAATAAGCAGGGTGACAATATACAGCCTTGACATACTCCTTTCCCTATTTGGAACCAGTCCACTGTTCCATGTCTGATTCTAACTGTTGCTTCTTTTCCCACATAGAGATTTCTCAGGAGGCAAGTAAGGTGGCCTGATATTTTCATTTCTTTAAGAATTTTCCACAGTTTGTTGTGATCCACAGTCAAAGGCTTTAGCACAGTCAATGAAGTAGAAGTATATGTTTCTCTGGAATTCTCTTGCCTTTTCTATGATTCAACAGATGTTGGCAATTTGATCTCTGTTTCTTCTGCTTTTTCTAAATCCAGCTTGAATATCTGGATGTTCTTGATTCATGTACTGTTGAAGACTAGCTTAAAGAATTTTGAGCATTATTTTGCTAGTGTGTGAGATAAGTACAATTGTGCAGTAGTTTGCACATTCTTTGGCATTGCCCTTTTTTGGGATTGACATGAAAACTGATGTTTCCCAGTCCTGTGGCTACTGCTGAGTTTTCCAAATTTGCTGGTATATTGAATGCAGTACATTAACAACATCATCTTTTAGGATTATCAGTTCAGCTCAGCTCAGTTCAGTTGTCATTCAGTTATGTCCAACTCTTTGTAACTCCCATGGACTGAAGCATTTCAGGCCTCCCTGTCCTTCACCAACTCCCAGAGTTTATACACTCATATCCATTGAGTTGGTGATGCCATCCAACCATCTCATCCTCTGTCGTCCCCTTCTCCTCCTGCCTTCAATCTTTCCCAGCATCAGGGTCTTTTCAAATGAGTCACTCTTCATATTTGGTGGTCAAAGTATTGGAGTTTCAGCTTCAGCATTAGTCCTTCCAATGAATATTTAGGACTGATTTTCTTCAAGGTTGACTGGTTTGATCTCCTTGCAGTCCAAGAGACTCTCAAGAGTCTTTTCCAACACCACAGTTCAAAAGCATCAATTCTTCAGTGCTCAGCTTTCTTTATAGTCCAACTTTCACATCCACAGATGACTTCTCACCATAATATATCATTATAATAATAGTAGCAGCACTAGCAGCTGCAAAATTCTTAATAAGAATGTTACATAAAGCAGTAGAATTTTTCCACAATTCTAACATTAGTGGAAAAAACTTATTTGGGAGATATATAAATAAAGAAACAATAAAAGGAATTAGAAAACTAGCTTATATAAATTAGAATCCTCAGATAACAATAATAATTTTGAAAGCTAATTAGAACAGTATTAATTTACTGCAAATATTACCAACTTGGGCTTCCCAGATGGCTCAGTGATAAAGAATTCAAATGCCAGTGCAGGAGATGCAGTAGACACAGATTTGATCCCTGGTTCAGGAAGATCGCTTCAATAAATACATGGCAACCACTCCAGTATTCTTGCTTGGAGAATCCCATGGACAGAGGAGCCTGGCCTGCTATCATCCATAGGGTCACAAATTGTTGAACACAACAGTGTGACCGAGCACGCATTTCCTGAGACACTGGGCACTTAAGTGATTTCTGAGGCTACATAGTGAACAAGGCAGTCAAGGCCTCCTTTTTAACTACTTTTATTTGTGAGAGTCTGAATAGCTTATGAATAGAATTGTTTTCTCATACTTATTTTTGGTTATTCAATAAAGTCAACTGAGAATTAGTTTAAATGCTGATTTCATATATCATATATACCTCTTTGCAATCACAACTTAGTCATCTAGGAAATATTTCTCTTTGATGCATGCATGTCTGTTGAACATGCATGAAGATTCTTTTCCCACATAGGCCATTAAAGAGCATTGAGTGGAGTTCCCCATGCTATACAGTAGGTCCTTGTTGGTTATCAATATTATATATAGTGTGTATATGTCAATCCTGATCTCCTAACTAATCCCTCACTCCTTTGTAGATAAACTATACTTCAAAGAAACTTTTAAAAAGAAAAGAAAAAAAAAGATACATGAAGAAAAGAAAAGGATGCTGTCAGTTATCTAGTTAACAAAGTTAAGCATGAAAAGATTAAAAGTGAGATGCAAAATCAACAAACATTTTTCAGTTTTTAAAGCTTGTATTTCTCCACAGTTCTGGCCATCCTGTATTGTAATTAGAAAACAAACATACAATAGTTGGAATTGGTGTTTCTTCTTTTGAAATTGATTAAGTTTACTTCATTTTTTTCTCACCAATTCCCTTTCTTTTACTATATGAAATATTGGCATGTCAAATAATTTTAACTCTTAGATTGATAAGATAATGCAAATATTATTTCTAGGTTGAAAAGATAATGGTTAGTAAATGCAATTAGTTTTGAATTTGTAGAATTTTCTGTATTTTAAATTTAATGATGAAAGTAGCCTTATCACTTAGGCCTAATTTCCAAATTCCTTTTAAAATATCATTTATGAGCAAAAAAGTATTAAAAATAGGAATTGATCACACAAATGTTCCTTTACTTTCCACCAACTAACTAAAGGAATAAAATCGTTATAAACTTATAACAATGAGGATAAAGAGGAAGCTAGTAGGAGGTTTGTTCTATTAAAACAAAGGAGTAAATTCAGAAAGGAAAAATATGAATGATCAGGATACAGTATTACCAACACACAGGCTGAGAGAATTCACAGGACAGTCATGTGGCAGGTAAAGAAGGAGCAGTCTAGATCAGCACAGAAGAACTGAAACTTTAAGGAAGAAGATCATCAGTAAAATGCACACATCTATTGTGCATGTGAGTAACACATTTGGACATTTGGAATCTGGAGACCACATTTCAATAAGAATGATGGGAAAATTACCAGTGAACTCAGTAAAACATAACAGTTATTTCTTACATGTATTACATAGTTACATTAATTAGTCTTTTGGGGGAAAAAAGGGTATAAAATATTAAATCAAATTTTCAAAAATGGAAAAATAATAGTGCAATTGTTAATATTGCAGAAACTTAAAGTCAATAAGAAGAAGGCTTTAGAGGCAAAGACATTTTTATAAACTAGGCATGAATCCCTTTAATAAACTTCAACTTATGTCTCTATAAGGATCTTCAAGAAGATATTTCTCAAGGAAAAGTTTATTCTCATAATGGTCTATTCCTAACAACAAGTAGAGCATGTCTAGAAGCAATTTTCCACTGGACTTGGGGCTGGTGAGAAGCCTAGTGATAAGAAAGACACACAAACATTAACAAAAGCAACAGATAGCCAAAGTAGCTAGCTGAGTGCACTTCACACTAAAAAACAACAACAAAGGCCTAACGTTTAGAAGGTGAGAACTTCCAAAATAAAGATTGCACAAGTTCTTGCAAAATTCATGCCTTATCTTTATCACCATGTGTGCAGTGACCATGTGAAACCAGATTCCCCACATTGCTCTGGTCAGACACTAACTGTGGGATGAATAGGTTGTACCAAAGATGTTACACATTTTATTACATGTTAGATAAATGTTGGAAAAAAAGATGATTAGGAATTCTTCCCACTGTGTGTTCCAGGAAAGGACTTACTCTAAGAACCACACTTGTCTTAAAGAATCTAGGTGAGACTTGGGGCAGCCCTCTGGTTGACTTTGGACAAGGCTGAATACACATCCTCTTCTCTGTCTCTTCAATGAATAGCTGACTGATCTGGACAAAATGCCCTTTAGCTTGACATTAACAAATATCATCCAGGCTTCCTCTTCTAAGGGCTCTGACCTTTGACCCACCCTAAATTTAAAGCAAGCATTGGGAAACCAGCAAATCAGTTCAGTACAGTTGCTCAGTTATGTCTGACTCTTTGCAACCTTATGAACCGCAGCATGCCAGGGCTCCCTGTCCATCACAAACTCCCAGAGTTTACCCAGACTCACATCCATCGAGTTGGGGATGCCATCCAACCATCTCATCCTCTGTCATCCCCTTCTCCTCCTACCCCTAATCCCTCTCAGCATCAGGGTCTTTTCCAATAAGTCAACTCTTCACATGAAGTGGCCAAAGTACTGGAGTTTCAGCTTCAACATCAGTACTTCCAATGAACACCCAGGACTGATCTCATTTAGGATGGACTGGTTGGATCTCCTTGCAGTCCAAGGGACTCTCAAGAGTCTTCTCCAACACCACAGTTCAAAAGCATCAATTCTTCGGTGCTTAGCTTTCTTCACAGTCCCACTCTCACATTCATACATGACCACTGGAAAAACCATAGCCTTGACTAGACGGACATTTGCTGGCAAAGGAATGTCTCTGCTTTTCAATATGCTATCTAGGTTGATCATAAATCCTTCCAAAGAACAAGTGTCTTTTAATATTAACATCCATACGTGACCACAGGAAAAACCATAGCCTTGACTAGATGGACCTTTGTTGGCAAAGGAATGTCTCTGCTTTTCGATATGCTATCTAGGTTGATCATAAATCCTTCCAAAGAACAAGTGTCTTTTAATATCATGGCTGCAGTCACCATCTGCACTGCTTTTGGAGCCCCCCAAAATAAAGTCTGACACTGTTTCCACTTTTTCTCCATCTATTTCCCATGAAGTGATGGGACCGGATGCCATGATCTTCATTTCCTGAATTGAGCTTTAAGCTCAATTGAGCTTTAAGCTAACTTTTTCACTCTCCTCTTTTACTTTCATCCAGAGGCTTTTTAGTTCCTCTTCACTTTCTGTCATAAGGGTGGTGTCATTTGCATATCTGAGGTTATTGAGATTTCTCCTGGCATTCTTGATTCCAGCTTGTGCTTCTTCCAGCCCAGCGTTTTTCATGATGTACTCTGCATGTAAGTTAAATAAGCAGGGTGACAATATACAGCCTTGATGTACTCCTTTTCATATTTGGAACCAGTCTGTTGTTCCATGTCCAGTTCTAACTGTTGCTTCCTGACCTGTATACAGGTTTCTCAAGAAGCAGATCAGATGATCTAGTATTTTTATCTCTTTCAGAATTTTCCATAATTGATTGTGATCTGTACAGTCAAAGACTTTGGCATAGTATATAATGCAGAAACAGATGTTTTTCTGGAATTCTCTTGCTTTTCTGATGATCTGGTGGATGTTGGCAATTTGATCTCTGGTTCCTCTGCCTTTTCTAAAACTAGTTTGAACATCTGGAAGTTCATGGTTCATGTATTGCTGAAGCCTGGTTTGGAGAATTTTGAGCATTACTTTACTAGCATGTGAAATGAGTGCAATTGTGCAGTAGTTTGAACATCCTTAGGTATGGCCTTGCTTTGGGATTGGAATGAAAACTGACATTTTCCCATCCTGTGGCCACTGTTGAGTTTTCCAAATTCGCTGGCATATTGAGTGCAGCACTTTCACAGCATCATCTTTCAGGATTTCAAGTAGCTCAATTGTAACTCCATCACCTCTGCTAGCTTTGTCGTAGTGATGCTTTCTAAGGCCCATTTGACTTTCCATTCCAGGATGTCTGACTCTAGGTAAGTGATCACACCATCGTGATTATCTGGGTGGTGAATATCTTAATGTATAGATCTGTGTATTCTTACCATCTCTTCTTAATATCTTCAGCTTCTGTTAGGTCCATACTATTTCTGTACTTTATGAGCCCATCTTTGCACGAACATTCCCTTGGTGTCTCTAATTATTTATTTGATACTAGAATGAGAAACAGGTCTCTCCACTCTCAATGCCTCATCCTGAGAACTGGCTGACAGCAAAACTGACACTCCCTGCTCAACTACCCAATCATGCCTCCTGCTCACCCCACTCCTATGTCAATGATAAGAATCAATAATAAGAATAAAAAGAGTTTTTATTTTTTATTTTTTTGAGCCAACTGAGAAATAGCTAAGAAGCTTGCTTCCCAGATAACTCAAAACTGCTCCAGAGAAGCAAAGTTTTCAGCATAGCTGTGTATCTATCAGAACAAAGAACATTAAATAAATCAGATATGTATTTCTCCAACGTTTAAGAAAAGAAAAAAAAAAACAGATCATTACCTGCATGTACAGCACGTACAATATGGCCTTGGCACATGAGAAGGGAGTCATTTTTTACATGGACATTCTTTACTTGTGGTCAGTGTGTCCTTTTGGAGAAGGCAATGGCACTCCACTCCAGTACCCTTGCCTGAAAAATCCCATGGGCAGGGGAGCCTGAGAGGCTGCAGTCCATGGGGTTGCGAAGAGTTGGACACAACTGAGTTACTTCACTTTCACTTTTCACTTTTATGCATTGGAGAAGGAAATGGCAACCCACTCCAGTGTTCTTGCCTGGAGAATCCCAGGGACAGGGGAGCCTGGTAGGCTGCTGTCTACTGGGTCGCACAGTCAGACATGACTGAAGCGACTTAGCAGCAGCAGCAGCAACAGTGTGTCGTTTTCTTTAATAATTAAAGCAGGGACTTTCCTGATGGTCCAGTGGTTAAGAATCCTCCTGCCAATGCAAGGGACCTGGGTTTGATCCCTGGTCCAGAAGCTAAGATCTCACATGCCGTGGAAGAACTAAGCCTATGCTCCACAAGAGGAGAAGCCAGTGCAATGAGAAGACTCTGGGTCGCACAGTCAGACATGACGAAGCGACTTAGCAGCAGCAGCAGCAACAGTGTGTCGTTTTCTTTAATAATTAAAGCAGGGACTTTCCTGATGGTCCAGTGGTTAAGAATCCTCCTGCCAATGCAAGGGACCTGGGTTTGATCCCTGGTCCAGAAGCTAAGATCTCACATGCCGTGGAAGAACTAAGCCTATGCTCCACAAGAGGAGAAGCCAGTGCAATGAGAAGACCATGTGTCAAAACTAGAGAGTAGCACTCACTCGCAGCAGCTAGAAAAAGCCCACACAGAGCAGCAAGGAGCTAGTGTGCTGCAACCAAGACCCAGCTCATCCATGAACACATAAACATAGCTAAAGCAGAGAGACAGTGTATGTTTGATGGGGCAGAGACGGCTGTCTCAAGTTAACTCATGCATAAGCCTGAATGACTTCCCTGTGTCTTAATATATGAAAATTTATTTCATTTCCTACAAAAGAAAACTTTTCTGCCTAATCTTTGAAAAATGTACAGGACTTACAATGGAAAATTTTCTATATGGTAGTTGTCACTTTTCCCTTATCCCAACAGTCTTTTTGAATAAAGTCTCTCGTTTCATTCAAAAGAACTGGTGTTTTGCTTGACAAGACAATCTCCAAGTCTGGAGCCTCTTACAGAAGTGAATGCTTTCTCCAATTCTCTTCACTTTCCTTTTCAAAGCTTTCTCCAATTCTCTTCACTTTCCTCTTCAAAGTGACAATAAAAATAAACTTTATTAATTTCAAAGCATAGCCAATATACTTAAAAGTAAGTGCTAAATTTGTTTGGTAAAATTATGCATTTTACCAAAGAAGATGTTAGCAGTTTGTCTTTTTAATTTTTTTTTGTTGTTGTTGAATATTTATTAAATGCCAAGGACTTCATTAAGTATGTATCTTATAGCAACAGAGTGGATATTACTACTTAGACCTACTTTTTAAATGAAGTGAAGTTAAGTGAAGTAAAGTTAAATTCTCCAGACCAGAATACTGGAGTGGGTAGCCTTTCCCTTCTCCAGGGGTTCTTCCCAACCCAGGGGATCAAACCCAGGTCTCCCACATTGCAGGCAGATCATTTACCAGCTGAGCCACACAAATGAGAGAATTCAAATTGAATGAGTCTTAAGGTGAGATACAAGCCACTCAACTACTATATGTCAGGCCTAAGATTTTTAACCAAAGTTTGTCCAACACCAGTTTGGACACACATCTGTGTTTATTACACTCACTTTTTACTAGTCATCTGGAATTCTGGAATGACAGAACAATCAGGTATTTTATATATTCAGTTTAGTTCAGTCGTGTCTCTTTGCCATCCCATGGACTGTAGCACGCCAGGCTTCCCTGTCCATCACCAACTCCCGGAGCTTGCTCGAGCTCATGTCCATCGAGCTGGTGATGCCATCCAACCATCTCATCCTCTGCTATCGCCTTCTACTCCTGCCTTCAATCTTTCCCAGCAACAGGGTATTTTCCAATGAGTTAGTTCTTCACATCAGTGGCCAAACTATTGGATCAGGTGGCCAAATTCTCTTATATATTAATTGGTGGTATTTTAGTAATCTCTAATGTTTAGCAGAGAACATAGCAATCACCCTTATAAATAGAGTGAGGGGTTAAACTTTAGTTATTAATTTTATTAAAGGGATGGGTATGAATATAATCACTTATGGAGGAGATACAGAATTTAAATAAAATACAAATGATTAAGAGTGAAACCCTGGACAACATTCTGTTTAAGAGCTAGTCAGAGAATGAAGAAGTTAGGAAAGTGTTTTTGAAAGAGTAGCTGGAAAACCAGAAGAAAGTGCAGTCATTGAAGGCAGAGGAATGTGGAATTTCAAGGATGAGATGGTCAACTGTAAAATGCAGGAAACTGACATGAAAAAAAGTACTACGTAACTTTTTCACTTAGTAGTTAGGCCTTATTAATATCTCTGGCAAAGATAGTTTAGATGCAAGGTTAAGAACAAAACGTAGAGGTATGAAAAGGTGAGGTGAGGAGGTGTGGACCCAGAATATAAACTATATAAATTAGCCCCACATGGAGACATGGCAATGAACGGAAGTGTAGGAAGATGTACATATAAGACTAGATGTAGAGAGATGAAGGCATAAGAAAAGTTCACCACTGGTGCTGCTTAGTCACTTCAGATGTGTACTGCTCGGTTCGACCCTATGGACTGCAGTCTGCCAGGCTCCTGTGTCCATGGAATTCTCTAAGCAAGAGTTCCTAGAGGGGGTTGCTATGCCCTCTTCCCGGGGATCTTCCTGACCCAGGGATCAAATCCAGGTCTCCTGCATTGCAAGCAGGTTCTTTACTGCTAAGCCACTAGGGAAGCCCAAGAAAAGTTCATTATTTAACACATACTAAGTGTGAGCAGACTTGCATACTGAATTTAAGAAACAAGTCTGGAGGAAGATGGTGAAGACAACATACACAAAAGAGAAATAATTTGACTGGCGACTAGAGATTATCATAGACAGTGACGTGAGTAAGAAAGAGAAAAGTAAATATTGTGTATTAACACATATGTGTGGAATTTGGGAAAATGGTATAGACTATTTTATTTGCAAAGCAGAAATAGGCAGACATAGAGAACAAATGCATGGGCGCCAAGCAGGGAGAGGGGAGGGCAGGATGAATCGGGAGACAGGGATTGACACACAGACACACAGACACTGTGTATACAATGGACACCTAACGCGAACTTATCGCATAGCACAGGAGCCGTACTCACTGCCCTGTGGCCAACACAGGGAAAGAAAATCCAAAAATAAGGTACATAAGCATACACGTGACTGATTCACTTTGCTGTACAGTGGAAACTAACACGGGCTCAGACGGTGAAGGATCCGCCTGCAATGTGAGAGACCCGGGTTCAGTCCCTGGGTGAGAAAGGCTACCCACTCCAATAGAGAATTCCACGGGCAGAAGAGCCTGGCAGGCTACAGCCCTTGGGGTCACACAGAGTTAGACACGACTGAACAGCCAAGCACAGCAGAGCACAGAAACTAACAACATTGTAAAGCAACTATATGCCAATAATTTTTTTTTTTTAATCTGGAATAAGTCCTCTGAACAGGATTGGCCATTAAGATTAAAAAATCAGAAGGAAAGAGAAAGTGATGAAGTCAAATTAAAATAATGTTAAGAGAAAGATGCGGGGTTTCATACCTAATGGACTATCTTTTCTCACAGACGTCAAGAAAATGGTCATATGCTGAGAGAGGCGGATGCTACATAGTCGGACTGGTGAGGATTTGAGAGAACTGCTGGGGAGAACTGCAGAAAATGCACTCAGGATGTCCGGATGCTAACTGGGCACTGCATCTTAACACCCAGTTGAAGATTATAAGTCGTTAGTCACACTCTCTTGTTGTAGCATTCAGCTTCTAAAATGAAATTTCTTACTTCATGGACAGCTATTTTTTCCATCACTTTCAATAGCAGTGGATGTAAATAATTTGAGGATAAATTCTTAGTTTGTCTCACTATATTTAAAAAACTGGAACTCAGATTTGTTTGAAATGTTAAGGTTATTTAAATGCATGAAAATTTAAATTCATAATTATGTAAATTAGAAAACTCTGTGTCCCTAGATTTGATAGAAATGTTAGCTGAATGAAACTGTTTTCATTTTGATGTTGCTTTGGGCCAAGGATCTAGCTATGCATTTTGATCCGATGATTTAAAATCCAATTTGACATGTATTTTAAAAAATCTGGTCAATAAATCTCTTTGGTCCTATTTATGTATTTATTTTTCTGAGCCAAGGTATATGAATGTTAACCTTTGTCTTGAAAGCTGTCATGATAAAAAATTTTGGTCTTTTTAAAATTATTCCTTCACTGTCTAAATAAAAATTAAGTTGAAAAAAGCTACAAGTATTTGCATTAAACTACACTACAGAGATATCTGGTTGCTTTCTCTGCAAGCATTAAGTAAACCTTAACACTGCTTCATCTTCTACAGTGAATTTTATCCCAGTCAGGTTTTATTTCAGGTGGGCTCTCATAGCCGTAAAGGACAAAAGCTCCTTTTGAAATGCAAATGATTGCCTTTTGAAAGGATCATGTAACTCAAACAGCTTTAGAGAATTACTAGATTTTAAATGTAATCTTTAAGTATATTAAAATATAATACATTATTTATTAATTGTCAGATTCATATAGTTTATATTACCTAACATAATTTCAATACGTACTGTGTTGTTTCTATGACTGCATTTTTAAAATACGTATGTGAAGTGAAATTGCTCAGTCATGTCTAACTCTTTGCTAACCCGTGGACTATAGCCTACCACCCTCCTCCATCCATAACATTTTCTAGCCAAGAATATTGGTGTGGGTTGCCATTTCCTTCTTTAAAGGATCTTCATGACCCAGGGGTCAAACCCGGGTCCCCGCATTAAAGGCAGATGCTTTGCCATCTGAGCCAACAAGGAAGTCCAAATAAGTATACTCTAAGGTAATTGACTTCAAGGATTATGGAGCTCATAGATATGGATGGACTAATGTTAGGTTTACTGCAAAGAGATGTATATAAAATTTCTAAAATATGAAGCAGTTGACTCAGTTTGATATATTTAATTATAAAATATCTGTGGCTACCTACTACGTGCATGCTAAAACTAAAGAAAAAGATTTATTTGTTTTGTTTTTAGTTTCACTTAGGACTTCCCTGGTGGCTCACATGGTAAAGGATCAGCCTGCCAATACATGAGACTGGGGTTTGCTCCCTGAGTCAGGAAGATCCCCTGGAGAAGGAAATGACAACCCACTCCAGTATTCTTGCCTGGAGAATCCCATGGACAAGACAGGCCTGGTGGGGTACAGTTCATGGGGTTGCAAAGGGTCAGACATGACTGTTCAACTAACACAAAGCCTTGGATAAAAAGGAATAATTTAATAGGCAAGTAAGCTATGAAAGAATTCACGGTATAAACTATTTTGAGGATTGTCTTCCAAATACCAGTACTGCTTATACTGAAATTTGCTAACTAGACCATAAAAGATGTTTCATACATTGTTGTCAGTGCTGATAAGATAATAATCATAAAAATGTGTTACTCTACTCCTTAGAATGTCTTGTGTCAGATGATGGTATATTGGATGGGCATGCTGGATAGCTTGTGCTAAGAGGGCATGGATTAAATAACTCTAGATAGTCCTTTATGTGGAAACAGGAAGGACATGAAAGTTCCAAAGGCAGTACTCTTTAATCATGACTGACAGAGGAACTGGACTTCGGCTATTTGCTACTAAGTAGCCATTAGGAGGAGCTTCTTTGGTGGCTCAGAGGTAAAAAAAATATCTGTCTGCAATGCAGGAGACTCAGGTTTAATGTCAGGAAGATCCCTTGAAGGAGGGTGTGGATTGTGTCAGATGATGGTATATTGGATGGGCATGCTGGATAGCTTGTGCTAAGAGGGCATGGATTAAATAACTCTAGATAGTCCTTTATGTGGAAACAGGAAGGACATGAAAGTTCCAAAGGCAGTACTCTTTAATCATGACTGACAGAGGAACTGGACTTCGGCTATTTGCTACTAAGTAGCCATTAGGAGGAGCTTCTTTGGTGGCTCAGAGGTAAAAAAAATATCTGTCTGCAATGCAGGAGACTCAGGTTTAATGTCAGGAAGATCCCTTGAAGGAGGGTGTGGAAACCCACTCCAGTATTCTTGCCTGGAGAATTCCCATGGACAGAGGAGCCTGGCAGGCTATAGTTCACAGGGTTAAAAAGAGTTGGACATGACTGAAGCGACTGAGCACAGCACAGTAGCAATTAGGAAGGCCTTCCCTGGTGGCCCAGATGGTAAAGAATCTGCCTGCAATATTCCATCCTTGGTTTGGCAAGATCCCTTGGAGAAGGCAATAGTTATTCACTCCAGTATTCTTGCTGGGAAATCCCATGGACAGAGGTGTCTGGTGGGTTACAGCCCATGAGATCAAAGAGTCAGACACAACTGAGCAACTTTCATATATACACAGACACTGCGAAGCACTGAGCAGGCCATTTGGGGATGTTGTGGAAAAGTGGAGAGCAGGGCATGGGGGCTAGATGTGCACCCACGGCTGCATTATGCTATTTTGTCTAATCGCTGTCTTTTAATACTTATGTATCTACTTTCTAAGGTTCCGTGGGTCAAACTTAAATAGTTTAAATATCTCACCAGTTGATTAACATGCATTATGCTATTTTGTCTAATCGCTGTCTTTTAATACTTATGTATCTACTTTCTAAGGTTCCGTGGGTCAAACTTAAATAGTTTAAATATCTCACCAGTTGATTAACAGAGAAGAGACAAACTCTTCAACTTTTGATTATTTCCTCTGGACTTTGATAAGATCTTTAGTTAATATAGTCCAAGAAGACTAAAGCCTTGGCACCTACAAGCCAGTTCAAAAACAGAGGCCACCATGGAAGCCCAAAGGCTCTAGAGCTAATAGTTTTAATACAGAGGAATTCTCAAGCACGTGATGCTTGATCTTAGACAATTAGCAAATACAAGGAGTTTCAACTCTCAGAGGTGGTTTATACACATTATTCCAGGAACCCATTATTACATAACACCAAAACAGGCAACTTCCAATTACAGTCCCTCAGTTTTCTATTTTATCTACCTAAATGTGGGAATCATTTCAAAATAGAGATTTTTCCCCCAGTTTTATTAAACATTTTTACTTTACATTGGAGTATAGCACATTAACAATGTTGTGATAGTTTTCAGGTGGACAGCAAAAGGGTTCAAATATACATATACATCTATTCCTTCTCACCCAAACTCTGTTCATATACAAAAATAGAGATTTTGATATCTAAAAGTTTTTATGATAAGTAGAATTATGCCTATTTAATATGATAAATTTTATGAAAGTAAAGGTGAGTGAATTAAAGAATAGGCTTTTGTTAATTTATATATCACTAAATGTATAATTTACCATTAATTTTATTTTCATCTTAATATACCCTCAGAATGTGTTAAACTGGAGAAGGGAATGGCAAAACACTTCAGTATTCTTGCCTTGAGAACCCCATGAACATTATGAAAAGGCGAATTGATAGGATACTGAAAGAGGAACTCCCCAGGTTGGTAGGTGCCCAATATGCTACTGGAGATCAGTGGAGAAATGGAGCCAAAGCATAAACAATACCCAGTTATGGATGAGATTGGTGCTAGAAGCAAGATCCTATGCTGTAAAGAGCAATATTGCATAGGAATCTGGAATGTCAGGTCCATGAATCAAGGCAAATTGGAAGTGGTCAAACAGGAGAAGGCAAGAGTGAACATCCACATTCTAGGAATCAGCGAACTAAAATGGACTGGAATGGGTGAATTTAATTCAGATGACCATTATATCTACTACTGCCAGCAGGAATCCCTTAGAAGAAATGGAGTAGCCATCATGGTCAACAAAAGAGTCTGAAATGCAGTACCTGGATGCAATCTCAAAAGTGACAGAATGATCTCTGTTCATTTCTGAGGTAAACCATTCAGTATCATGGTGATTCAAGCCTATGCCCCAAACAGCAATGCTGAAGAAGTTAAAGTTGAACGGTTCTATGAAGACCTACAAGACCTTTTAGAACTAACACCCAAAAAAAGATGTCCTTTTCATTATAAGGAACTGGAATGCTAAAGTAGGAAGTCAAGAAACACCTGGAGTAACAGGCAAGTTTGGCCTTGGAATATGGAATGAAGCAGGGCAAAGGCTAATAAAGTTTTGCCAAGAGAACACACTGATCATAGCAAACACCCTCTTACAACAACACAAGAGAACTCTACACAAGGACATAACCAGATAGTCAACACTGAAATTAGATGATTGTATTCATTGCAGCCAAAGATGGAAAAGCTCTATACAGTAAGCAAAAACAAGACTGGAAGCTGACTGTGGCTCAGATCATGAATTCTTTATTGCCAAAATCAGACTTAAATTGAAGAAAGTAGGGAAAACTACTAGATCATTCAGGTATGATCTAAATCAAATCCCTTATGATTATACACTGGAAGTGAGTAATAGATTTAAGGACTAGATCTGATAGAGTACCTGATGAACTATGGATGGAGGTTCATGCATTGTACGGGAGAAAGGGATCAAGAACATCCCCATGGAAAAGAAATGCAAAAGCATAATGGCTGTATGAGGAGGCCTTACAAGTATCTGTGAACAGAAGAGAAGTGAAAAGCAAAGGAGAAAAGGAAAGATATAAGCATCTGAATGCAGAGTTTCAAAGAATAGCAAGGAGAGATAAGAAAGCATTTGTCAGTGATCAATGCAAAGAAATAGAGGAAAATAACAGAATGGGAAAGACTAGAAATCACTTCATGAAAATTAGAGATACCAAGGGAACATTTCATGCAAAGATGGGCTTGATAAAGGACAGAAATGGTATGGACCTAACAGAAGCAGAAGATACTTGGAAGAGGTGGCAAGAATACACAGAAGAACTGTACAAAAAAGATCATCACGACCCAGATGACCACGATGGTGTCATCACTCACCAAGAGCCAGACATCCTGGAATATGAATTCAAGTGAGTTCACACAAACTCATGTTCATCGAGTCAGTGATACCATCCAGTCATCTCATCCTCTGTCATCCCTTTCTCCTCCTGCCCCCAATCCCTCCCACCATCAGGGTCTTTTCAAAGGAGTCAACACTTCGCATCAGGTTGGTAAAGTATTGGTGGTTCAGTTTCAACATCAGTCTTTCCAATGAACACCCAGGACTGGTCTCCTTTTGAATGGACTGGCTGGAAATCCTTGCAGTCCAAGGGACTCTCAAGAGTCTTCTCCAACACCACACTTCAAAAGCATCAATTCTTCCATGCTCAGCTTCTTTATAGTCCAAATCTCCATCCATACATGACTACTAGAAAAACCATAGCCTTGACTATGGACCTCTTTTGGCAAAGTAATATCTCTGCTTTTTAATATGCAGTCTAGGTTGGTCATAACTTTCCTTCCAAGGAGTAAGCATCTTTTAATTTCATGGCTACAATCACTATCTGTAGTGATTTTGGAGCACAGAAAAATAAGTTTGTCACTGTTTTCACTGTTTCTCCATCTATTTGCCATGAAGTGATGGGAGCAGATGCCATGATCTTAGTTTTCTGAATGTTGAGCTTTAAGGCAACCTTTTCACTCTCCTCTTTCAGTTTCATCAAGAGGTTAGTTCTTCTTCATTTTCTGCCATAAGGGTGGTGTCATCTGCATACCTGAGGTTATTGATATTTCTCTCAGCAATCTTGATTTCAGTTTGTACTTCTTCCAGCTCAGCATTCCTCATGATGTACTCTGCATATAATTTAAATTAAAAAAAAAAAAAAGTGAAGTCGCTCAGTTGTGTCTGACCCTGCAACCCTATAGACTGTAGGCTACCAGGCTCCTCCGTCCATGGAATTTTCCAGGCAAGAATACTGGAGTGGATTTCTATTTCCTTCTCCTGGGGATCTTCCTGACCCAGGAATTTAACCTGGGTCTCCCGCATTGCAAGGAGATGCTTTACCATCTGAGCCACCAGATAAACAGAGTGACAATATACAGCCTTGACGTACTCCTTTTCCTGTTTGGAACAAGTCTGTTGTTCCACGTCCAGTTCTAACTGTTGCTTCCTGACTTGCATACAGATTTCTTAAGAGGCACGTCAGGTGGTCTGGTGTTCCCATCTCTTTCAGGTTTTTCCACAGCTTTTTGTGATCCACACAGTCAAAGGCTTTGGCATAGTTAATAAAGCAGAAATAGATGTTATTCTGGAATTCTCTTGCTTTTTCAATAATCCAGCAGATGTTGATAATTTGATCTCTAGTTCCTCTGCCTTTTCTAAAACCAGTTGAACCTCTGTAAATGTTCTTGTATTGCTGAAGCCTGGCTTGGAGAATTTTGAGCATTACTTTGTTAGAGTGTGAGATGAGTGCAGTTGTGCAGTAGTTTGAGCATTCTTTGGTGTTGCCTTTTTTGGGATTGGAGTGAATACTGACTTTTCCAGTCCTGTGGCCACTGCTGAGTTTTCCAAATTTGCTGGCATATTGAGTGCAGCACGTTCACAGCATCATCTTTTAGGATGTGAAATAGCTCAACAGGAATTCCATTAACTCTACTAGCTTGGTTCGTAGGCTCACTTAACTTCCCATTCCAGGATGTCTGGCTCTAGGTGAGTGATCACACCATCGTGATTATCTGGGTCATGAAGATCTTTTTTGAATAGTTCTTCTGTGCATTCTTAATACTTCTTAATGTCTTCTGCTTCTGTTAAGCCCATACATTTTCTGTCCTTTTGAGCTCACCTTTGCATGAAATATTCCTTTGCTATCTCTACTTTTCTTGAAGAGATCTCTAGTTATTCCCATTCTATTGTTTTACACTTTCTTTGCACTGATCACTGATGAAGACTTTCTTATCTCTCCTTGCTATTCTTTGGAACTCTACATTTAAATAGGTATATCTTTCCTTTTCTCCTTTGCCTTTCTCTTCTCTTTTTTTTTAAAAAGCTATTTCTAAGGCCTCCTCAGACAACCCTTTTGACTTTTTGCATTTTTTTTCCATGGGATAATCTTGATCCCTTTCTGCTGTACAATGTCATGAATTTTTATCCATAGTTCATCAGGCACTCTGTCTATCAGATCTAGTCCCTTAAATCTATTTTTCACTTCCAATGTATAATCATAAGAGATTTGTTTTAGGTCATGCCTGAATGGTCTAGTGGCTGTCTCTACTTTCTTCAATTTAAGTCTAAATTTGGCAATAAAGAGTTCATGATCTTAGCCACAGTCAGCTCCCAGTCTTGTTTTTGCTGACTGTATAGAGCTTCTCCATCTTTGGCTACAAAGAATATAATCAGTCTGATATATAATATAATCGATATGCCCAGAGAACAACAAACTAAAGTGAATTGAACCAGACTGAGTAGTTTCATTTCATGGAGAAATTAAAGCTAAAACTTAAACTTTCATTCCTAGTAGAGGATTTTGTTACATAGTGGCTAAAACTTAATTGACAGAATAAAAAATCAAATTATGTAAGTCAGCATGCACACACTTTGGGCTAACAGCAAAGCAGGCAAAGATGTGGCTTCTATCACTGAAACAAATCAGTGGGACTTACTGGGAGACTAAATTAGGATTTACTTTGCACATAACTGATACACTTGGATTTGCATTTGACTTTTCTTTTGGTTCCAATTTTTTGAGCAGTTTCCTCACCAGCAAATATAAACCATAATCTGCACGCAACTCTAAGTAGTTAGCTGTATCCAACTATGAAACTCTGGAAAATGATTCTATTTCAAAGACAATAAACTGAAATTCTTCACAGGATTCCAGAAGCCAGTTGTTACAAGATAAATTGATCTAAGATAATTGAAAGAAAGGTGGGCACTAAGATTTACAGCCAATAAGTGCAAAGATCAACAGAACAAACATTCCTTCAAGTCAAAGAATTGATTCAGTGTTTGTAAAGGAATATATCATAGAACAGCTTATAGAACTTTCAGAGTGGATATTAAAATAAAGAAAATATCATTTTTATTATGAATGTGCATACACCCATATGTTTGTAAATATACATGTATGTATTATATGTATATGATACCTGTTTATCATATATTTTATTTGTATATAGAAAGAAAGAGAATGTAACCACTTTAAATAAGAAGATGGCATAATTATTCCTATTGTTATAGTGTCTTCTGTGGTAGCTCAGATATTAAAGAATCCGCCTGCAATGTAGGAGACCTGGGTTTGGTCCCTGGGTCAGGAAGATTTCCTAGAGAAGGAAATGGCAGCACACTGCAGTATTCTTATTTGGAGAATTCCCTGGACAAGAGGAGACTGGGGGGTATAGTCCATGGGGTCGCAAAGAGTTGGACACACGTGTATTATCATAAAACTGTGGCAAAACTGTGTACCTCTTAAATAATTGTACCTTAAATGGACTGCAGGCATGCATGCTAAATCACTTCAGTCGTGTCTGACTCTGTGCAGCCCTGTGGACAGTAGCCCACCAGGCTCTTCTGTCCACAGGACTCCCTAGGCAAGATACTGGAGTGGGTTGCCATGTCCTTCTCCAATAAAATGGACTGGGTTTTGACTAAGTTCCCACTTACTTTCACCATGCTTCATTTCCATAAATAATGCCAGTTATTTAAGCATTTGGGTAGTTAAAAATGCGATGAAATATTTTGAAAGGAAATATGGTATGACTCACTGAATAGTCAGAGAAAGTGAGTAAGACAATTAGGTCACTGCAGGACCATTTTACATAATGCAACAGCAGTACATTTTAAACAATGGTGATGATGCTGATAGATCCTAAATTGAAAGTCTACAAACTTAATAAAATAATGACAAGTGATGTTTTAGTGATATATATAGCTAGTTCTGTAAAGTAGGACTAGGGGATGCTGTCTAGCTACACAACAGATGTGTAAAGAGATTTGTCACTAAATCTAATGAATAATTCTATTAACAGTTAACTCACTCTTCCTTTTTTTTTTTTTTCTTTAAACAGCATACTGAATCAAGGGACACCTAGATAACAGAAAACCAGAGTATTGAGCAAAATTGACTTATTCTCTAAAGAAGCCTTTGTCGATTATTTAGTAGGTCTCTAGTGCTATGCTCCTTGCTACAAGTATAATTAATAGGGAGTAAGACAGACATAAGGCCCTATCTCTAGCTGAGTCTACAGAGTGTGGGGAAGAGATTTGCGTATAGACAGCTCCCATATAATGTGCTGGGTACTGTGGCAGAGGATATGCAGTCCTGTGGGAAATGAGATGAATGGAATCAAACACACATCCTTCAGGACCTATCTGGCATTTGTGGGAGAAGGACAGGACAACTTAGAATGAGCCAGAGAGGAAGGTGGTGTCTGCACCTGTGCTTTGATTAGCATTGCTGCTGACCAGGTGATACGAAAAAATTTCCACCCAAAAGGACTGAATTCTCTATCACGAATTTAGAAATAGGTAGGAAACAGCACTGTAAAGGCAATGTAATTGGGTGGTTATTACTCTGCTCAACTGATGCTCTGATAAAAAGGTGAATAAGAGCAGAAACAATTAGCAGCTAGAAGCCAAGGGTAAAATTCAAGGCCTCTGTTTTAGGGTATAAAGATGTATTCATCACCTGCAAAAGAAAAGTAGAAAAAGCTCCTGTGAATATCAAATTCTCAATCAAGGCAGACTACCTATATGAAGATTAGGGTCCTACTCAGAAAGCATGGTGATGGGACACATATGAATGGATAAAAAGTCTTAAATCTTTCACTTTTCCAGAACTCTGTGAGCTTGCAAAAGTCACTCACTTTTATGTACTAAGGGCTGGAGCTCTGCCATTGCTTGAAGATGATGCAAGTGTCTCCTGTTTACAAGATGACATACACTCTGTCAAGACATGCTCACACATGGCCAGTGCATGGGTAAGTCTCAACATAACCTGATTGAGGATGTGGTGGGTCCACTAAGAGAGGAAAAGCCCTGTGAAGCCACAAGACCCAGACATCACAAACTGGCAGGAGCTGTGAAAGTGAATACAGGACTGAATTCTGAGGGTCCTGGATGAAGAGAGGTTTAACTTCATTTTGAATAAAAAGTACATTATTGATATAAGGATTTTTACATTTTCAGATTTGTGATTTAATACCCCAGCAAGGACCCTGGAAAATGAAGCATACAGTCTAGAATATACCATATGAGTGGGAAAATGGTGATGTATAAACGAATAAATGCTGGGGTGGGGGGAAAGGGAGCGGTCCTAAGATGGTGGAGGAATAGGACAAATTCATCAAAAGAACATTTAAATGCTGAGTAAATTCCGCAAAACAACTTCTGAATGCTGGCAGAGGACATCAGGCACCCAGAAAAGCAGCTCATTGTCTTCGAAAAGAGGTAGGAAAAAATATAAAAGACAAAAAAAGAGAGACAAAAGATGTAGAGAAGGGAGTCATAAAAAGAGAGAAGCTTCCAAACACGAGGAAACACTCTCACTGCTGAGTCTGTGGCGAGGCTTGGAAGCACAGAGGGCAACATAACAGGGAGAAAAAAATAAATAAACAATTAAACCCCACAAATTACGAACCCAACAGCACAGACGCCTGCGTCTGCCACTAGCAAGTAGGGGCTGGGCAGGGAGGCGCGGGCTGCATTGCTTTTTAAGGATTGGGCCTGAATGCGAACCAGAATAACCAGAGCGAATTAACTTGGGCTAGCAAACCAGACTGTGGGATAGCTATCACTCGAAAAGCTCTAACATAAGACACTGCAAGGACCACGCATAGAACAAAGGATGGAACAAAATTAGCTGGCTGCAGACCATCCCCCTCTGGCGACAGGCAGCCAGAGACAGAAGGCTGAGGGACATTATCTACCAAACCGCAAGCAGGCTTCTTTGCTAACTAAGACTTCTTGGGATTCTGGACAGTCATCATCTACCTGAGAAGGTGCACCAGTAGTATACCCAGAAAACAGAGCAGCAAGGACAGGAGAAGCGTAAGTCACAGTGACCACACTCGCCAAACACCTGAACTACTCAGACCTAGGAAGGGCACAAAATGCAGGCCCAACCAAGTCTGTGCCTCTGAAGACTACCTGAGTGCCTGAACTTGAGTGGCTTAAACCTGGGAGGTGCATGCAGTCCAGGGCCGGCCTCAGATGGTTCCCAGTAGAACAACCTAGAACCTGAGCTGTGTGCACTATGAGCGGGGGCAGGCCCAGTGGGGCTGAGACACTGCGAGTACATGCAAGTGTTATCTTTTGCAGCATCCCTCCGTTCCCACAGCGCGACTGAACAAGTGAACCTAAAAAAAGTGTCCACCACCATCCCCCTTGTGTCAGGGCTGAAATCAGACAGTGAAGATACTAGCAAACAGAAGAAGCTAAAACAGAGGGAACCACCTTGGAAGTGACAGCTGCAATAGATTAAAACCGTGTCGTTAGTACCGACTACATAAGGGAGAGCCTATAGATCTTGAGAAATATAAGCTGGACCAAGGAAATATCTGAAAATGAACTGACCCCATACTGCCCACAACAACACCAGAGAAAGTCCTAGATATATCTTTACTATTTTTACAGTCATTATTTTTTCTTTTCTTTTTTTTCTTTCTTTCTTTCTTTTTTTTTTTTTTT
>SJYC01009142.1:0-63244 GCA_006408675.1 Madoqua kirkii
TGACAATATACAGCCTTGACGTACTCCTTTTCCTATTTGGAACCAGTCTGTTGTTCCATGTCCAGTTCTAACTGTTGCTTCCTGACCTGCATACAGATTTCTCAAGAGGCAGGTCAAGTGGTCTGGTATTCCCATCTCTTTCAGAATTTTCCACAGTTTATTGTGATCCACACAGTCAAAGGCTTTGGCATAGTCAATAAAGCAGAAATAGATGTTTTTCTGGAACTCTCTTGCTTTTCCCATGATCCAGGAGATGTTGGCAATGTGATCTCTGGTTCCTCTGCCTTTTCTAAAACCAGTTTGAACATCTGGAAATTCACGGTTCACATATTGCTGAAGCCTGGCTTGGAGAATTTTGAGCATTACTTTACTAGCATGTGAGATGAGTGCAATTGTGCGGTAGTTTGAACATTCTTTGGCATTGCCTTTCTTTGGGATTGGAATGAAAACTGACCTTTTCCAGTCCTGTGACCACTGCTGAGTTTTCCACATTTGCTGGCCTATTGAGTGCAGCACTTTCACAGCATCATCTTTCAGGATTGGATATAGCTCAACTGGAGTTCCATCACCTCCACTAGCTTTGTTCGTAGTGATGCTTTCTAAGGCCCACTTGACTTCACATTCCAAGATGTCTGGTTCTAGATTAGTGATCACATCATCATGACTATCTGGGTCGTGAAGACCTTTTTTGTACAGTTCTTCCATGTATTCTTGCTACCTCTTCTTAATATTATCTGCTTCTGTTAGATCCATACCATTTTTGTCCTTTATCAAGCCCATCTTTGCATGAAATGTTCCCTTGGTATCTCTAATTTTCTTGAAGTCTGGTAAGACCTTTTTCTTGGGTCTGGTAAGACCTTTCTATTGTCAGTTCTAATCTTGTTAATTTAAAATGTATGTTATGGGAGTGGGTCTGGCAAAAATATATAAGGCTTTGATAAGACTAGTGAGTGGGGCCCCCTCTGTGGGGCCCTAAATGGGAAACCTCAGAGGAAAGAAAAAAGGGGGGGTTAGCTTGACAGTTGGAAGCGGTTGGAAACTAAGATGGTACCTGGCAGAAGTGATAGGGGCGGGGTCTGTGTTTGTCAAAGTTTTTGATTGGTATGGGAGTGGGTCTGGCAAAAATATATAAGGCTTTGATAAGACTAGTGAGTGGGGCCCCCTCTGTGGGGCCCTAAATGGGAAACCTCAGAGGAAAGAAAAAAGGGGGGGTTAGCTTGACAGTTGGAAGCAGTTGGAAACTAAGATGGTACCTGGCAGAAGTGATAGGGGCGGGGTCTGTGTTTGTCAAAGTTTTTGATTGGTTCTCTTGATTTCCATGCATGTGAGGATTTGACCTTTAACATGATTGGTGCAACTGAAGGCACATAATGATTTGACCTTTAACGTGATTGGTGCAACTATGGAAAGTCCCTCCTAAACACTCCCTGCTTGCCTATATAAGCTGGGAGTTTGCCACAATAAAGTGAAACTGCTTCGACGGAACCCGTCATGTCTGATTGTGCCTCGCTGGCCGAGGGGCTGGGTTGGCGGACAGCAGGCTCACCTCTCCTTGGGACCCCTCGGCTTTGCTGAAGGAAGTTCCACTGCCTCTACTCTTTCTTCGGAGCGCCCCCCTGCACCCTCCATCTCCCTTCTGATGTCTATGTCAGAAGCTTCCTCTGTCCTTTTTCACTGCAATAAAACTTCTGCCACACAAAAGCTCTGAGTGATCAAGCCAGTCCCTGGTCCTGAAGCTAAAACTTCTTCTTCAGAGATCACGAATCCTACATTATTCAACATAATCTATCAGAACTCTCACATCCATACATAACTACTGAAAAATTCATAGCTTTGACTATATGACGAAGACATTACTTTGTCAGCAAAGTAATGTCTCTGCTTTTTAATATGCTGTCTAGGTTTGTCATAGCTTTTCCTCCAAGGGGTGAGAGTCTTTTGATTTCATGGCTGCAGTCACCATCTGCAGTGATTTTGGAGCCCAAGAAAATAAAGTCTCTCACTGTTTCCATTGTTTCCCCATCGTATTTGCCATGAAGTGATGGGACCATATGCCAGGATCTTCAGTTTTTGAATGTTGAGTTTTAAGCCACGTTTTTCACTCTCCTCTTTCATTTTCACCAAGAGGCTCTTTAGTTTCTCTTCACATTCTGCCATAAGGGTGGTGTCACCTGCATATCTGAGGTTATTGATATTTCTCCCAGCAATCTTGATTCCAGCTGGTGCTTCATCCAGCCCAGCATTTTGCATAATGTACTCTGCATATAAGTTAAATAAGCAAGGTGACAATATACAGCCTTGATGTACTCCTTTCTCAATTTTAAATCAGTCCTTTGTTTCATATCCAGTTCTAACTATTGCTTCTTGACTTGCATACTGATTTCTCAGGAGGCAGGTCAGGTGGTCTGGTATTCCCATATCACAAAGAGTAGGAATTCGGGGACCACTTGCTGCCACTGTAAATGATGCTGTCGGTCCTAATTGCTGACCTTCGGCAAATAGATAACCTTGAAAGTTTAACTCCATCACTGCCCTCAGCAAACTCTTCATCCTTCCGACTCAGCCTCCATGTGGTCTTCAAGAAATGCCTCTTGGAAGATTTTTCTGAGCCACTCAAGCTAATTTGCCTTAATTAGACTCTGTAAAAATCTCTACAATTACTCTTTATTTTATGTAATAATTATTTGTCTGTTTGTTTATCTTTGCTCCTTGATTGCAAAGCCCTGAAAGATGAGCATTATGCCTTACTCAAGATGTTAGAACTGCTTGCACCCTGTTAACGACTGGCATATAAAAGATACTCGATGAGTGTTTATTGAATAAATAAATGAATCATAAATAAAGACAATGGCAGAAGAAGGCTCAGTGCTTCCCACTGAACTTGCTACTCTGCTTTTCAACTCAGTCTCTGGAGCCCTTTGACCCCAGGTCACAGCTTTTCAATGGCTCCGTGGACACAAGCCCTTTGGACACCCACCCAGATCACACAGAGGCCCCGTCCTCTGGCTCCACTGAAACAACAATGAAGTCCATGTGAAACCAGCCTGCATTCAAGTGAAACCAAGGAGAAAAGGTTGTCAGACTCAAAAGACAGATGTTAGTACTTCTCAGTTTCAAACTGAATCCTAGCTCTTGTGAAGTTCAAGTTTCATTTCTGCTGGGCCAGTTGGAATTTCCTGATTCTATGTAAGAAAAGTTGAATGGTCTATGTTAGAAGACTCTGAGGACTTTGGGACTCTAAGTGTTACCCCATTTTACTTTGGTGATTAATATGTACATCTCTTTTCCCTTAAAGTGCACACGTTTTACATTTCAAGAACAAAATATATTTTGGCCTCATTTTCCGCAAGATTTTCACTGTGTTGCTCCACACCAATAGTAGAAAGCAGGTAGAGACAATTCCCAAGATCCTTGGTGATCACTCCCAGGAGGAGGCAGACTGGGAATGGAACACAGAAAGGCTCTGTTCTCTACCCAGCCCTGACTCATGCAACCCTGGGGAATTGCTGAAATCTTCTGTGCCTTTATGGCCCTGTCTGGAAAATGGGTTAATCACCTTGTCTCCGATCCACCTCCCTGGGGTGTTGCAAGGATTAATGAGTTAATAATACCTGGAGAGCACTGGGACCTCTGGATGAAAGATATAGGAACAAAGTATGAGGGTTATTATGCATAATTAAAAGCTCCAGCAGGAATGTTGGTCTGAGTTAACCACCAATACCACAACCAGAGCTCAAACATAACATAGGACTAATCTTCAAATAGATACCATTTCTAAATTTTAAACTTAAAAGGCGGGTTAAATCTGATTGCATGATTACACCAAACTAACTCATCTTGTGAACAGAGGCTTCGTAATCACCACGGGTAAATGCATGATCCCATTCATGCCCCAAGGCAGTTAGTAGTCATTGCCCAGATCCCGACCCAGGACTACCGTGAGTCTGTCACCCCCGAATACATATATATGTTGGCTGCACTGGTCTCCTAGCTGTGTGCAGGCTTTCTCTAGTTGCAGTGAATGCTGTGATGCACGAGTTTCTCGTTGTTGGCTTTTCTTGTTGCAGAGCACGGGCTCCAAGCGCACAGGCTTCAGTAGCTCTGGTGCTTGGGTTTAGTTGTCCCTAGCAAGTGGGATCTTCCCAGACCAAGGACTGAACCCATGTCCCCTGAATTGGCAGGCAGATTCTTAACCATTGGACCATCAGGAAAGCCCTGTGAGCTTTAAGATGAGCTTTTTCTGAGAACTCTTGGGGCATCAAGATCCACTGGTTCCAAACCATTTTCCCATTTGATCATGGATTCTTGATATTCCTTTAATAATACGACAAAACCCTTTTCAAATTAGAGAGAAGACTTAAAATACAATTAATGCCCAGTGTAGTAGAGCAGAGCACCCCGCCGGGAATGAAGTCCACCAAGACACAAGAGACTTGGGTCAATCCCTGGGTCAGGAAGATCCCCTGGAGGAGGGCACGGCAACCCACTCCAATATTCTTGCCTGGAGAATTTTATGGACAGAGGAGCCTGGCAGGTTACAGTCAATGGGGTCACAGAGAGTCAGACACGACTGAGCACTCAGCACACTGATGTAACTGATTGCAGACCCCTCCCTCCGCTCAGCACAGGTTCAGTAGATAGGAGAGAACACATGACCTCAAGCTCAGGCATGAAGGTGAGTTCCTCCACCATACAGAGGCTGCATGAGAAAGGAGAGACCCAGAGACCCCACAGCTGGCTTCCCAGCGTCACAGGGAGCACAGTCTGCACAACGGAGAACACGCTCCTCTTCCTCCAGAGCCTCTGCTCACACCCTCCAGGAAAATGCACAAGCCAGGTGCTCTAGAAATCTGGGGAGGGACAACAGTGACCAGCGCCTCTGTCCTAGTTTCTATGGGTGAAAAGGCAGTGTATTGTGAGAGCTCATCACACATAACCACGCTCACAACCCTTTTCTCAAATGACTGCCTACACTCTTTTTCAGAGGCCTCGAATCACTCCAGCTGTGCAAAGTGGCCTGGTCAAGCTGATGTCTCAGTTGGACAGGCTAGAAAGAACAGAGTTTTCATAATGGAGGTGATGCTGTCCATGAACCTCTTGGGAGTCTGCCATGGACACTCGAATACAGCAGTCCAGGCAGAACTGGCCATGAGTGAGCACAGCCAGGTGCATGCAGGTGGCCACGGGGTGGAGGATGTAGGGATCAAATCTCGGAAGCCAGGCTCTGCAGCCTGGAGGATGAAGCCCTGGGAGCTGGAATAACTTCATAAATGTGAAGAGAGGAAATCTGCTTTCTCTGTGTGGATCCGTAACACAGAAACAGGCCCAACACCCAGCAGGCTGACAGAGCTTAATCCAATAGAAGGACATGCTTCCTAAACACACTGACCCGAGCTGGAGTTACCTAGCCACTGGCCACTTACGGACTCAAGCAGAGGCTATTATGAATGATTTAAATTGTTTTAAATGACATTTTACGGTGAAAAGCATTCTTGAGTCTCAAGAAGAAAGGGGAAAAAAATAAAGAAAATTTGAAGTGGTTGCCTTACCAGTTCAGACACTGTCAAGTAAATCCTTCTCTCAAGGCTCCTCTTTCAGTATTTACATCCTGTTTTTTATAAGTGGCTTCCCAGGTGGCTCAGTGGTAAAGAATCCACCTACGAAGCAGGAGACGCAGGCTCTATCCCTGGGTCAAGAAAATCCCCTGGAGAAGGAAATGGCAACCCACTCCAGTATTCTTGCCTGAAGAACCCCATGGACAGAGGAGCCTGGCGGGCTGCAGTCCATGGGGTCGCAAGAATTGGAAAAGCAAGTGTTAGAGAATTTGAAGATCTACTATAAAGAAGAATTTTTTTCCTACAGAATACCAAGTTTCACTTTGCATTCTGAAGCAAAATTTAAAAATTCAAATAAGTACAGTTTCTGTTCTTTCGAATCTCACTGGCAAGCGGGTGGAAGAAAAAGTCCAGGGAGCCTACGGCGGGGGATGGATGACCCTGGCTTGCACGTCCCGACTCTTTCCTGTAGGTGGCAGCATTTGTTTACAGCTGCCAAATTTCCCTTCAATGGCGGCTGGAGGGCGACTGGGTTGAGCGAGTTTAAGCCTGGCTGCTGCTTTCATTTCCAGAACATCTAGCATAATCAATTAAAATTTTAATATCATTAGGTAACTGCGTTTGCTGAAGGAAAAAAAAAAGAAACCCAGAAATCGGTTCTGCCCGACGGAAGGAGAAGCAGCCTATTGATTACATGCAAGGTCACAGCTCAAGCTGTCACTCTCACATTTTTTTTTAACCTGGACCACACATTGAATCCTTTATTTTCCTTTTGCTGAAATCTACATGAATGCAACACAAACTGTTGTTTACTATTCTCTTGTCCTTCCCAAGTAGATTTTAGAAAGAAAGCAATGAAGAAAGAACCCATGCTAACTAACAGTGAAAATTCAGAAAATCCATGAATGTTCTACAGCTGAAACCAGGAAACTGGGCTAATGTTGCTTTTTATTGCAATTATATCTTAAAGTTATATTTAAATATACATATGATGTATATATATATATATATATATATATATATATGTATATATATGGAATGGAATAAATTTCTTAACGTATTAAAAATAAAACGCCAGGTGTGCCTTGAAACACCGAACATTCCACTGTCTATGCTTGGGGTCTCTGTGATGATTAATTACTGTGAAGACCTGTAGTAAGCCAGAGAATGAGGTGAGAGCAAGTCTCCAACTGCCATTATGGTCAGTCTTTTGGAAAGCTCTGTTGCTTAAGATCCTCTATGGCAAACACTTCCAACCAGTAGATCAGGATCAACCAGTAGTGTCACCTGGCTCCCCTGGGGCATGGCACCGTCCACAACCCGCCCACTCATCCCATTTCTATCCAAGGCTTCCAGTTGGAAAAAGACACCAGCTGGTATCCAGTCCTCCGAGGCCTCCTCTGGGTGGACTTTACACCCTCACCCATCCTTGCCCAGGCTCTCATCCTTTGGAAAAATAAGAAGTGCTCCACTTCTTGAGAGTTGCCCGCCCCTGTTTTGGGGTCAGAAAGCCCCACTGTTGGGGGAATTTCCAAACCTTTTTGTTTGTTTAATTTCCTGAAACCTGCCTTCTGCCCCTAAAAACCAAAAGCTGTTTTGCATAGTTGTTTCTGTCCCTTTAATTAAAGAAAAATTGAGTAAGTGTTGTTTTGAAATGTTCACAGCTCGCTTAGACAAACCTGGACACCAGGGTAGCACTGTCAGATTTGGGAGTGATTACTTTCAAATTATGGTAACTATATTATTAATAGAAAAGGAGAGACCATATCTAGTATTTTAAAACATGTCCTTTCAGAATATAAAATAAAGCTTAAATGTATTACTTGGAACTTATTATAGAAAAATCCAGAAACTTACATTGAAAATATAGGTTCTGCAGTCAGGTTTGCCTGGTATTTGCTGTTGTTCATTCGGTAAGTCATGTCTAACTCCTTGTGACTCCATGAGCTGTAGCACCCCAGGTTTCCCTGTCCTTCACCATCTCCTGGAGTTTGCTCGAACTCATGTCCATTGAGTCGGTGATGCCATCCAACCATCTCATCCTCTGCCGTCCCTCTTCTACTCTTGCCTTCAATCTTTCCCAGCATCAGGGTCCTTTCCAATGAGTTGGCCGTTCCTATCAGATGGCCAAAGTATCGGAGCTTCAGTGTATACACCTTCAAGGTGTATAGGCAGAGGAAAGTTACTGGATTTTTTTGCTAAAGCTCCCATGATTACATACCACAGGTGAGGGGACCCCTAAATGACAGAAAATTACTTTCTGCCAGTTCTGGAGTTTGGAAGTCTGAGATCAAGGGGTCAGGTGGGTTGTTGTCTGAGGCCTCTCTCCTCTGCTTGCAGATGGCAGCCCTCTCCTTGCCTTCAAGTGGTCTTCCCTTGGTGTCTGTGTCTAATCCCCTCTTATAAAGACACCAGTCATGTTGGATTAGGGTCCACCATCATGGCCTCATTCCAATGTACCTACTCTTTGAAGACCCTATCTGCAAGCCCAGCCATATTCTGAGGGACTGGGGATTCAGCCTATGACCTGGGGTGTGCATGCCTGCATGCTAAGTCGCCTCAGTCGTGTCCAGCTCTTTACGACCCCATGGACTGTAGCCTGTCAGGCCTCTCTGCCCATGGAATTCTCCAAGCAAGAATATTGGAGTGAGTTGCCATTTCCTCCTCCAGGGGACCTTCCCAAACCAGGAATCGAATCCACATCCCTTCCTGCATTGGCAGGGTTCTTTACCACTAACGGCACCTGGGGTGAAAAGTTAAAGTTAAGTCGCTCAGTTGTGTTCGACTCTTTGTGACCCCATGAACTGGGACTCACTAGGCTCCTCCATGGGATTCTCCATCCATGGAATTCTTCAAGCAAGAATACTGGAGTGAGTTGCCATTTCCATCTCCAGGGGATCTTCCTGACCCAGGGACCAAACCCAGGTCTCCTGCATTGCAGGCAGAGGCCTTAACCTCTGAGCCAGGTCGGGGAGACATAATTCAGGTAACAGCGACCCAGCCTTTTGAGTCTCAGTTTACTCACATTTAAAGCAATGGTGCCTGTGAGTTGTTCTGATGATAAACTGCCATCAGGCAGTAAAGCACTTAGCAGGGTGTGTAGAGCTTGAGGAGTGTTAGCTGTGGTCTCTGCCACCATCAGTAAAGGCACAGGAAGGAGATAACATCTATGGACACACTCAGCATCTGTGCCCTGCATTGCTGAGTGAGAAAGACGGCACTGGGAGGGATGGACAAAGGAAAAAGAGATGAAAACACAGTTTCCACAGCCCCGTCCCATTTCTGACACAAATCATCTCAGAGCAGAAAATCTCTTTATCCACAGGAAGTTCCAGCAGAGGAGGTTCCATTTAAAGATCTGACGGCTCTGGACTTCCCTGGTGGTTCAGTGGTTAAGACCCCACGCTTCCAATGCAGGGGGCACAGATTCGATCCCTGGTCAGGGAACTAAGATCTCACATGCTACACGGCCAAAAAAAAAAAAAAAATTCTGACTTCTAGAATCCAAACCAAATGTGGATCCAGGATGACAACAAGAAAAGAGAGATGGATTTTCCTTCCCTCAAAGAAGACCTAGTCGTGCACAGAGCTGGTCACGCAGAGAAGAAGCAGTGGCTGGGTGGCTGGCACCCCAGTCTCCCAGGCACACTGCTGGGATGGAGTTTCACGTTCGGAGCTCTCCTGGCGATGACAAAGGCGGGCCTTCCATCCCTGTTTCTCCAGGGAAAATGCATAGCCGTTCACCTAGTCACCCAGTGGCTGCGATCCCTGACACTGGCATAGCAGCCAGCTGCTGAAACAGCATTGCTAAGGCAGCCCATGTAACCATGGCGGGAAAGGGTGGCAATTTCTTGCTGAAGGGGAAAAGGGTCCCAAGAAAAAACAACCAAGCAAATGTGTTCCAGAAAGAAAGACGAACAGAGATCAACTTGGCGCCTCACTATTTCCTTCTTCACCTTCTCTCTGGTGTGTATGTGTGTGCTAAGTCATTTCAGTCGTGTCAGTCCACCCTATGGACTGTAGCCCACCAGGCTCCCCTGTCCATGGAATCTTCCATGCAAAGAATACTGGAATCGGTTGCATTTCCTCTTCCAGGCTCCCTGGGGCTTGCTTTTAATTTATGATAGTACCAAAAAGACTATCTATAGATTTAACATTGACATTCCCTTCATGCAGTAATCCTTGGAATTCCACTTGCTATAATTTCTGCAGAGTGATATAAAAGACTTTTTTAAAAAAAATAGGCACATTATATTGAGCTATCTTTTCCCAGTATTGTCGGGGGCGGGGGGAGTTGAACAAGCTAACACACCCAAATTGACCTCTTTCAGCCCGCATCCAGGAAGAATGCTAAAGATACAGATGTTGGATTACAAACTGTGATGCTGTCTGTTGTCACAAAAAACTCCAATGGGCGATGGCTCTAATCACATGATTTTCCCACACAAGCAACTCAGACTCTCACCTGACTTAAGGAAAGGATTTGTGTGTGGTCAATACGGCAATTTCAATAGGGCTTGTCTTTTCTCCTGTGAAAAGGAAATGGCAACCTATTCCAGTATTCTTGCCTGGAAAATCCCATGGATGGAGGAGCCTGGCAGGCTACCCTCCATGGGATCACAAAATGTCGGACACAACTTCACTTTCACTTTCTTTCTCCATAACGCTAGTACACTTCATAAAATTGTATATAGCTGTCCCATATACAGCAAAGTAAAAACAAGAGAATAATATGCTCTGTTGCTGCTAATAAAATTTTTTGAAATTCCACATTAAGAAAAAAAGAAAGAAAGAAAAGGAGGGACTTACCTGATAGTCCAGTGGTAAAGACTCCACGTTCCCAATGCAGGGGACCTGGGTTCTATCCCTGGTCAAGGAACAAGATTCACTGTGAATGCAGGGGGCCTGGGTTTGCCACAGTTGAGTTGTGGCACAGTCAAATAAATAAATAAATAAAATTTTTAAAGGAAAAGCGAGATGTCAGATCTTTAGCACTAGATACTTACTTAGTGAAAACTTTCCATTTTGTAAGGTGGGGCCAAGGAATTTCTTTCTCTCTCTGTCTACATCTCACCATCCATGATCATAATTCCTGCCTTGGCCCAGCTTCCACTGTATTGCCTGGCTGCCAGCCCCAAGAACACCCTGGAAAGAAAAATAATGGCTTCCAAAGATGCTCATGTCCTAATTTCCCCCAAAGCGTGAATGGTTACAATAGAAAGTCAAGGTGAACGGAGGTTGTTAGTCAGCTGAGCTCAAAACAGGGAGATTAGCCTGGATTTTCCAGATGAGACCTGATGTAATCCCAAGGGCTTCCTAGGTGGCACAAGTGGTAAAGAATCCACCAGCCAATGCAGAAGACACAAGAGACAAGGGTTATATCCCTGAGTCAGGAAGATTTCTTGGAGGAGGAAATGGCAACCTGCTTTGATATTCTTGCCTGGGAAATCCCATGTATTTCCATGGATCCCATGGCAGGCTACAGTCCATCATGTGGTTGAAAAGAGTTGGACATGACTGAACACACACAGACACACACACACACACACACACACACACAATGTAAACACAGGGCCCTTAAATGCAGAAAAAGTGGCAGACACATGATGTCAGAGTGATGTGATGTGAAAAAGACTAACCCAGCCATTGCTGGCCCTAAAGAGGAGAGAGGGAGTCAGTAGCCAAGATATGCAAGTGGCCTCCCAGATGATGGACACACCATTCTCCCTGGGGCCTCCAGGAACATACGTGGCCTTGATGACACCATGATTTTTTAGCGCATGGAGACCCACTGCAGAATTCTGAATTACAGAACTACAAGAATCAATATATTTGTGTTTGGACTTCCTGACCATCCAGTGGTTAAGACTCTGTGCTTCCAGTGCAGGGAGCACAGGTTTAATTCCCAGTGTGGGAACTAAGATCCCACATGCCTCTCAGCCAAAAACAAATAAATAAATAAAAGCAAAAAATAATAAATCTGTGTTATCATAAGCCATTTAGTTTACGGCAGCTTGATACAGCAGCCATAGAAACTATTCACCATGCCACCCCCGTGGCCTCTAGTGCTGAGAGAGCAGGCAACCTCCTGCTGACCAGTGGGTCTCCCTGCTGACCAGTGGGTCTCCCAGCTGCCCTTGACCAGTTCTCAGACCTCTCATCCCCTGTGTAACCCGCATGTCTGGTTTCCTGACTGGTTTGTGACTGACGTAAGACCCATCAGAGCAAACTGGTATTTAGTCAAAAAGGTCAGACACTAATAGACGAAATTCTAGCTAATAAGCTAGCTGTCTAAACAGAATCTTCAAATCTCTCCCTGTGAAGAATTTCCAGGGTGAAGGAATCTGCATTTGTATACTAAATGTAAATGAATTAAATGTTGTATGTTTGCATCTCTCATCAATTAAAACAAGAAAGTAAACATGGGAATGAAGACCTCAGCTTACAGAATGTTCTTCCTAAAATCAAAAGCACATACATTCTATTTCAGTGTTTTGCCAAATCTGCCCAAACCTGCCCTAAATAACCAGTGCCATCAAAAACACCTCTCAAGCTTAACCATGGCATTTTTCCCTGTTAGGATTTCACAAGAATATCAATAATGTGATCTTGCTGTCATTTTGGCAAAAATAATGTCATACATCATCCTTAGTTCCTTTCCCAAGAGGCCATAGATTTTCTAGAGAGAGAATTTTTTTAATGGAGTCAGTTTAGACCTTTAGTAAAAGCTGATGCATTTTATCCCAGGTAGGATCTGCTAGATTATAGAACATTTGCTTTATAAAAGATTTTGTAATTTAGTTACTTCTTTCTAATACCTTTAAAGATGTTTTGTTTCAGAAAAAGAAAATTGACCAATTATAATGAAATGGTTTGCTTAGGGAAAAGGTCTCCTTTCTCATGTCTTTTCATACAACTGTTCTAGCTCATGTTCTTGAATTTACAAGACCAATTAAGGACCCTAGCAAAAGAGCCAGTGTACCCATTTCCTATTGCTACTCTGTGTAACAAATTCCCACAAACATAATACCTTAAAATAACACAGAAGTATCATTTACAGGTCTGGAGATCAGAAGAGCAAAATGAGTCTCATGGGGTCTAAATCAAGGTGTCAACAGAATCTGGTCATTTCTAGAGGTTCAAGAGAAGAATTTGTTCTTCCCTTTTTCACCTCCTAGAGGTTGCTGACGTTCCTTGGCTAATGGCCACACCAGTCCAGTCCCTGCTTCTCGTGGCCTTTTCCTCTGTCTCTGACTCCTCATTTGTTGTTGTTGTTCAGTTGCTAGGTCGTGTCCAACTCTTTGCAACCCCATGGATTGTAGCACGCCAGGTTTCCCCTGCCCTTCACTCCCAGAGTTATCATCAATTAAAACAAGAAAGTAAACATGGGAATGAAGACCTCAGCTTACAGAATGTTCTTCCTAAAATCAAAAGCACATACATTCTATTTCAGTGTTTTGCCAAATCTGCCCAAACCTGCCCTAAATAACCAGTGCCATCAAAAACACCTCTCAAGCTTTAACCATGGCATTTTTCCCTGTTAGGATTTCACAAGAATATCAATAATGTGATCTTGCTGTCATTTTGGCAAAAATAATGTCATACATCATCCTTAGTTCCTTTCCCAAGAGGCCATAGATTTTCTAGAGAGAGAATTTTTTTAATGGAGTCAGTTTAGACCTTTAGTAAAAGCTGATGCATTTTATCCCAGGTAGGATCTGCTAGATTATAGAACATTTGCTTTATAAAAGATTTTGTAATTTAGTTACTTCTTTCTAATACCTTTAAAGATGTTTTGTTTCAGAAAAAGAAAATTGACCAATTATAATGAAATGGTTTGCTTAGGGAAAAGGTCTCCTTTCTCATGTCTTTTCATACAACTGTTCTAGCTCATGTTCTTGAATTTACAAGACCAATTAAGGACCCTAGCAAAAGAGCCAGTGTACCCATTTCCTATTGCTACTCTGTGTAACAAATTCCCACAAACATAATACCTTAAAATAACACAGAAGTATCATTTACAGGTCTGGAGATCAGAAGAGCAAAATGAGTCTCATGGGGTCTAAATCAAGGTGTCAACAGAATCTGGTCATTTCTAGAGGTTCAAGAGAAGAATTTGTTCTTCCCTTTTTCACCTCCTAGAGGTTGCTGACGTTCCTTGGCTAATGGCCACACCAGTCCAGTCCCTGCTTCTCGTGGCCTTTTCCTCTGTCTCTGACTCCTCATTTGTTGTTGTTGTTCAGTTGCTAGGTCGTGTCCAACTCTTTGCAACCCCATGGATTGTAGCACGCCAGGTTTCCCCTGCCCTTCACTCCCAGAGTTTGCTCAAACTCATGTCCATTGAGTTGATGATCCTATCTGATCATCTCATCTTCTGTCACCCCCTTCTCCTCCTGCCCTCAATTTTTCCCAGCATCAGGGTCTTTTCCAAAGAGTCAGCTCTTTGCATCGGGTAGCCAAAGTTTGGGAGCTTGAGCATCATTCCTTCCGATGAGTATTCAGGGTTGATTTCCTTTAGGATTGACTGGTTTGATCTCCTTGCTGCCCAAGGGACTCTCAAGAGTCTTCTCCAGCACCACAATAACAACGATGGGACATACATAGGATAGCAGTTACAGGCGTGCCATTCAAAAAAGGTAAAAACCAAAGAAGAAAAGGAGTACGTGGGTCTCAGTCAGTGAATATGCGAATGCAACCAGGCAAACTCCATGACATTTTAGGTCCTGGGAATGACTCTCTGTGGCTCTCAGTACACAGCTCCACCCTTTTTCTTGAAGGATACTGCATGTTTGCAGCTGAGTACTTCTACCAGCCTGTCTCCAACCTGTGGAGTTTGGGGAGCCCACCAGCCTTACTTTATTTCATCCTCTTCATGTCCCTTTCCATCCAAGTGGCAGTGTGCCTGCTGGAATAACATTCTCAAAGCCTATAGGCCATTATTCAGCTTGCCGCAGATCGCACGGACAGGATAATTAATAACGGGAGGGAAACGTGACTTCTGGAGGGTGGACTTGGCTATCTACGTTATTATAAAGCACTATACACACAGAATGCAATTATTCCACATTCTTAACTGTGGATTTAAGGCATGTCAGACCTTTAAATCTCAAGTTATACACAAGAACACGATATTATCTGAAAGACCTTTCAACTGTGATATATATCCTTACAGGAAAAGTCAGAATGAATGCTAGAAAGGGAAAGCTGGACTGCCTGGAGGATGCTTTTATGATTAATAAACAGAGAATAATTCTTAAAAGGAGGGAGGCTCAAATGACACAGGAGGCATTAGGAAGAGCTTCCTCCTAGGATCCCAAACTTACAGCGGGATGGTTCATGAAGCCATGGAACCTGCTTCCTAGAAAATTCTTAATCACTGCTTCGGAAATTAATGGCATCAAGAACTGTCTTTCCTGAGTCAGGTCCCCACTGCTGGTAAGGTGGACACTGAAAAAGTGGCAATCAACTACTTGGGAAAGCAATTTGGTAAAAATTAAAGAGTGATACCATACAACCCAGAAATCCCAGTCCTAGGTATATGCCCCACTGAACTCTTGCAAATAGGTCCCTTTAAACATGCTTAAGACAATGTGGCATATAATGGCAAAAAATGTCAACAATCCAGCTGTCTATTGACAGGAAAATTGATTAAAAAAAAAAAAAACATTGCTATGGGCTTCCCAGGTAGTGCTAGTGGTAAAGAACCTGCCTGCCAGTGCAGGAGACATAAGAGACCTGGGTTCGATCCCTGGGTTGGGAAGATCCCCTGGAGGAGGGCATGGCAACCCACTCCGGTATTCTTGCCTGGAGAATCTCATAGACTGGCAGGCTACAGTCCATGGGGTTGCAAAGAGTCGGACATTACTGAGCATGCACGCAACACAGCAACCATCATAAGCTTGTGATGAGGTCCAATAACTTTGGACCTCATTTATGAAATGGGCATAAGATTACCTGCTTCACTATGGTGAGTGTCAGATGGACACAGAAGTAAAGCGCCATGCAAATCCAATTTGTTTCTACTGCTTTGACTATTTAGCACTTCCTTGACAATCTTGGAGATTATGGTCTAGAAAATAGCCATGGAAGTCAAGATCAAGACCTCTTAGAAATATTAAATTGAGGGAAAATAAAACATAATTAAAAGGGCACAGGAATTAAAAGTTCTAGAAGATGTTTGCTGCTTAAAAACATTAGTGTTATATTTGAATAATATTTTAAACTACTAACTTGAAAAATATAACCATTTTCCTAAATGATCATATCTAGCTGTTCAAAAAATATTGCTTTGGATTATGGTATATGATAGTTTTGTAATATTTGGGATATTGTTATTATTTAGTTGGTAAGTCATGTCCTACTCTTTGTGACCCCAAGAACTGTAGCCTGCCAGGGTCCTTCTGTCCATGGGATTTCCCCAGACAAGAATACTGTAATGGGTTGCCATTTCCTTCTCCAATATTTGGGGTGCTATGCTGTGCTAAGTCGCTTTAGTTGTATCCGACACTTTGTGACCCTATGGACTATAGCCCTCCAGGCTCCTCAGCCCATGGGTTTTCTCAGGCAAGAATATTGGAGTGGGTTGCCATGCCCTCCTCCAGGATATATTTGGAGTATATTTGTGCAAAAAATTATCCGAATTTCAGATACAGTGAATGAGTTTTGAGATGAGGGGGAAGCAATAATTATTATTGTGCTATTTCATTAAAGACCTTGAACTAAATCTCATCTGTTTATTAAAAGGTCATGGATTTCTATATTCTACAGAAATAAAACAGTGACATCTTAGAACCTCAGTTGGCAAAACTAAGGCAAGAAGGAGTTTGCTATCCCTTGACCTTCTACACCATGTCTCTTCAAAGATCTGATCAAATTGCTGCTCTCTTCTTTTAGACCCATTGTTAATATGGAAATTCCAAAGTAGTTTTCCATCCCACAGAATCCTTTTCCTGGGACCTATTGACATAACTGTTTGTTCACTATCTTATGAAAACAAGATACCTATGATTTTCTTCTCTAAGATATTTTAGACCCTGAAGAGTTCCATTCCCATCTCAGTGGTCATGGGTCATCCCTTTTAAAACACTATCATGCTTTACCTACCAGCTTCCTGTCCTGATCTCAGTGACTAGGTTTGCAGAGGTAGCTTTGTACCATGAGGATTTCTCCGCAGTTCACCTCCTTTTTTAAAAAGTAATTTATTTTCTTGGCTGTGCTGGGTCTTCGCTGTTGCTTGTGGGTTTTCTCTAGTTGTGGCAAGTGGGGCTCCTCTCTAGCTGCGGTGCAAGGGCTTCTTTCTGCAGTGGCTTCTCTTGGGAGCACAGGCTCCAGAGCCTCGGGCTTCAGCAGTGGAGGATCCTCGGGCTCTAGAGCACAGCCCAGTAGTTGTGGCTCGTGGGATTAGCTGTTTCGCAGCATGTGGGATCTTCCCTGACCAAGGATCAAACCCATGTCCCCTGCATTGGCAGGCAGATTCTTCACCACTGGACCATCAGGGAAGCCACTTCACCTTTTTCATTTCAAGTACCTTTTATTAGCTCTTACAGTGCACGTCCTAAGACAATCTTTGATTCTCCGCTTACATTTAAGTTTTCTATATGTAAACGCAGTGAGGTTTGGACTCACAACTCTCTCCATTTCTAATTACCTTCCCTGAATCCAGGGTTTCCCAACCTTAGCACTACTGACATCTTGAACAAGACAGTTCTTCATTTAGGGGGTAGGGGTGCTGTCCTGTGCATTGTAGGATAGGATATTTAGCAATATCTCTAGTCTCTACCCCTAAATGCCAGTACCCAAATTCTCACCTCCCCCAACCAAAAATAGTTCCAGATATTATCGAATTCTAGGAAAGGAAAAGAGGGGTTCAAGTAAAAAAGGGGGCACAAAATCTTTTCTGACTGGTAACAACTACCCACCTCAAAGTCGTTTTTGTTTCTTTGTTTTTTCACTTGATACTGGTTTTCTTGTGTAATATTTTACAGTAACAGTTGTCTCATTTGCCTAAGACTAGGGGTTTTCCAGGAGACAGACTTTTCAGTGCTAAGATGGACAAAGTTTTGGACATACCAAGACAAATTAGTCATCCCACTGGGTGAGTTTTAAATCCTTACAAATCCACCAATATTTCCCTTTCATTCTGTCAGTTAATCATAACTTGGCTAAGTACTGAATTCCTGGTCTTAGTTCTGTATTCACAGTAGCCGAAGCACATTATTGCCTATTTTCTAGCACAAGAACGACATGTAAACAATCCAAGTCTAGTCTGGTTTCTGAATAAAAGATTGATGTATCAGTACTTCTTATCCCCATATCCCTGCTAAGTTGCTTCAGTCATATCCAACTCTTTGTGACTCCATGGACTGTAGCCTGCCAATCCCTGGGATTCTCCAGGCAGGAATACTGGAGTGGGTTGCCATTTCCTTTTCCAAGGGATCTTTCCAACCCAGGTATGATATTCATGTTTCTTATCTCTCCTACACTGGCAGGTGGGTTCTTTACCACTAGCGCCACCTGGGAAGCCCTTTTTATCCCTCCTCTTCTATAAATAAATAATGTACTCCCCAATCCCACCCTGGGGCTTCTTTAAATGTTTGTTTTATCTTTGATTTTCTAAAGTTTAAATGTGCTATGTCTAAGTGGGTTTTTTCCCTTTTTGTATTTATCCTGCCTGGTGTTTTCTGAAGTTCCTGGCTCTGTGATTCCGTGCCTATCATTAATTTTAAGAAATTTCCAATCATCATTGTTTCCATGGTTTCTTCCATTCCTCTCTCTTTCTTCTTGCCTATTATGCATATGTAACACCTTTTGTAATTGACTCATGGTTCCTGCATATCCTGTTTGAACTTTTTCATTCTATTTCTTTGCATTGTTTCATAAGTGCCTACTGACATTTCAAGATCATTGATTCTTTCTTCAGCTGTGTCCAGACTATTGGAGAGTCCATCAAAGGCATTTTTCATTTCTGGTTTTTCCCTTCATTTTTTTTTCAAGCCCTCCTTTTGGCTCTTAGAGTTTCCATCTCCCTGTTTATATTACCCGTTTCTTCTTGCGTGTGGTCCACTTTTTGAATTAGGACTTTCAGCCTATTCATAGCTGTTTTAAATTCCCAGTCTGATAATTCCAGCATCTGCCATATCTGAGTCTGGTTCTGATACTTGCTTTGTCTCTTCAAATTGGTGTTGTGTCTTTTAGTATGTCTTGTAATTTTTTGCCGAAAGCTGGGTATGATGCACTAGGTAAAAGGAACCTGGTTCTGATTCCCATGGAGGTTTCTGCTTCAGCACCTCTGCTCCAATAAACTGTGATCCTCTGAATCTACCTATAGCACTCTAATTTGGGGGGGGGGGGCAGTTTGCCCTTTGACTTTGGTCTCTGATGGATCTAAAAGTGGTGTTGATTTTCAGCTTGTTAATTTTTTTCTTGCTGTGAGGACTGGAATAATGACTTCTAAGCTTTTTATAAGCCGTACTGAAAGGCAAGGATCCTCCCTTCTGTTTCTACCAACAATAAGAACACTACTGTCTAGCACAGGGGAACTCTGCTCTGTTATGTGGCAGCCTGGATGAGGGGGGAGTCTGGGGGAGGATGGAACCATATATATGTATGGTTGAGTTGCTTTGCTGTCCACCTGAAACTATCACAACATTGTTAATCGGCTAGACTCCAGTATAAAATAAAAAGTTTTCAAAAATAAAAAGAATACTCTTATCTCTGCAAACCAAGATACAATTTACTTGCCTCACCCAGGCTCTCCCCATTAACTCCAGGCTCTTGTCAAACAAACGGAGCAGAAATCCTGCCTCAACCTTGGAATCCGCCGGAGACGAGGCCATCCAGCCTCATACCCTCCAGCCTGGCAGGCCCGCTGGCTTCAGCAAGCATTGGCTCAGGAGAAGAAGCCTGGACACATTCAAGTTGCCATCTTTCCAGAACTCTTTTTAATCCACCTGGACTCGATTAGTTGCCAAACCAAATGTAGATTCTGCCTTTTCTCTTTTTCTCCCTGCCCCACCCCCACCCCCTGCTGCTTCCAGCCTGGCCCAGGTCCCGACTCCTTCTGCTCTCTCTTCCTCACAGGGCATTCTACCAGCTTCCGCTCGGCAGGTCTCTTCCCAAACCATCCCAGTTCAGTCCTCACTATCAGTGAAGCATGACTTGGATCATGTCACTGCCTCCTCAGAAACTGTCAGTGTCTTCCGTGCTTTCTGGATTAAACACAACATGCCTCGTCCTGACGTGTAGAGCCAACCTACATTCCTAATCTTAACTCTTACTGATTCCCTACAAACAACCTTCTGCCAGCCAAATTAAAATTACAGCGTTTTCCCAACACCTGGGCATTTTCTACTCCTTGCCTTTGCTTATCTTTTCAATTCTGCCATTTTAAAATTCTTTCTCAGTTTGCCAAATTCTTAGCCACTATTCCAACACCTTCTCCTTTCTAAAAGGACCCACCACACACACCATGACCTCACAACTAAAACCTATTTCTTGTGGCCCTTTCTCTCTCCTCTGCAAACCTCCAGGTCACTTTCACTTTCAGCATATAACACCCTCTTTTATTAGTGTAATTGTCCTTCAGACATCTATCTTTTCTATAATACTTCTAGTTCCTTGAGATAATCTATGCCATTCCAATCTCCATTTTCTTCCATAACATCTAACACTATGCTCTGCAAACAGTACATGCTCAGCAAACATATCTTTAATTGAAATTGTGTTATTTTAAGAAGGCAACTCATGGGTTTCAGCACAGTCATTATGGTTCTGATGTATTGGATAAAACAGATGATACAATACCCCTGACATTCACAAGGGAAAGAAGGAATGGGGACCAGATGAATCCCAAATAGTAGAACTCAGAAATGCTCATCTACCTATTGCATGCATGCACGCTCAGCTGCTTCAGCTGTGTCTGACTCTTTGCAACCCCATGGACTGCAGCCCACCAGTCTCCTCAGTCCGTGGGATTTTCCAGGCAAGAATACCGGAGTGTGTTGCCATGCCCTCCTCCAGGGGATCTTTCCAACCCAGGGATCAAACCCATGTCTCCCGCTCGCAGATGGATTCTTTACTCCAAGGAAGCCCCATCTGCCTCTTACTTCCTCCTTTGTTACATCTCTGTCAAAAGGTATGTGTTGACCAACCCTCCACAAGTTAACTCCATTTTCTATCTTTACTTAACTTTCTCTCTTACTTAATGGCCATTTTATTCAAAGGACAAAGTTTTTAATCACGTCATGAATATTACTATACATGTGCTTGGTGTAGGTGACAGAGGAGCCTGGCAGGTTACAGTCCATGAGGTCACAGAAAAGTCGGACATGACTTAGCAACTAAACAACAACATCAAACCAGGAAAGATAGTGGCAGGCAGTGAGCCTCGCAAAATGTGTTGTTAGGTTTTTGAATTTCCCCAAAATAACAAATTACTATAAATTATGGACTTTACACTGTTTTTCAATTGTTGAATCCTTATTGTGAAGAAATTACTTTGCTAAGATATACCATACACACACACACACACACACACACACACAAATTATCTACCACCTGCCATTGATAAGCTTTAGTGCCTGCAATATATAAGTCCAGGTGTGGAATATTCCCTCTTAGCCCCACTAACTTAACCTCTACCTCATTAGAAACCACACGGCTACAATAATAGTCAACATCAACATTCTCAGCCACTAGAGTAAGATAAATTTTCTCTACTGACTTTTTTATTGTGATAAAATACATGTAAGATTCATGATGACTGGCATTTAATTCGTTCATAGTACCATGCAGCCATCAGTATTAACTAGCACCAGATATTTGTTGTTCAGTTGCTAGTCACGTCCAACTCTTAATGATACCATGGACTGTAGCATGCCAGCTAGTATGTGGGGTACTCCAGGCAAGAGTAATGGAGTGGGTAGACATTTGCTTCTCCAGGGGAACTTCTCAAACCAAAGATCAAACCCACATCTCCTATAGTGGCAGGCAGAATCTTTACCACTGAGCCACCAGGGAAGCCCACCAGATATTTTTACTTTTATTTTCTTAATGCTTTTTCTAAAATAAATAAAGACGATTTTCTATAATGTAAATAGCTATTAATTTTGTTGAATTGAAATTTTCAGTCTCTGAGATGCACCAGCTTTTGTCAGTAGGACAAATAGCCCAAAAGAAAGAATTACTGCTAAATCCCTTTTTTGGTCTGCGTAGAGGCATTTTAAGAGTATAGGCAATTGACAGCCTCTGCCTTGGGAGGACCGGCAGGTGACATGGTTTTTCTAGCCTCTGGCAAGTACGTTCCTGGAACTATTACAAACCTGGATGAAACACAGGAGACCCAAGACCTTGGCACATTTTCACCTAAGCCAAGTCACACCATTAAACCTCAGTTAGGAAATATCAATAACTTGGGGAAAGTGGATTGCAGTTTAGCGTATTACCAGCTGTCAGCACCTCAGGAACTCAATTGAACAGCCAGGGAATTGAGATATGAAAAGTAAAGAAAGAAATCGCACAGGTCTCCTTTAATATCATTGGTGACATGACTCCCCCAGCCTCACACCACTGCCCCTCCCCAACTGAAACCAATGTAAACAGTAAAACAGACGTTTCATTTTGTTTTTAAAGGAACAGGGAACAGAGAGATTGTAAAATTCCAGAAATATAAACGCTGATGTCTCAAAGACTGCTACTCTTTCTACGCTTATATTTTATAATAAAAACCAGATGTTTTGAGTTTTCCAAATAACCTCTTTCAGAGAAATAATGCCTTAGTCTTTGGCATGCTTTTGATCTTAGGTCAATTATTCCTACCTACTTTTTTTTCCTTCAACCTTCACAAATGTTTTCAGAAAATTCAAATATAAATAGCCCCTAACTGGGCTAATTTGAATTTGCAGCTGTTCATCTTAACATTGAATATTTATCATATAAAAGGATATTGGTTTTGAAAAATTTGCACTTAATGAGAAAAACGCATAGGCATATCCAGAGACACGGCAGATTTGATTCCAGACCACCACAGTAAAGCTGCTGCTGCTGCTGATGCTGAGTCGCTTCAGTCGTGTCCGACTCTGTGCGACCCCAGAGACGTCAGCCCACCAGGCTCTCTCTCCCGTCCCTGGGATTCTCTAGGCAAAAACACTGGAGTGGGTTACCATTGCCTTCTCCAATGCATGAAAGGGAAAAGTGAAAGTGAAGTCATTTCCGACTCCTAGCGACCCCATGGACTGCAGCCTACCAGGCTTCTCTGTCCATGGGATTTGCCAGGCGAGAGTACTGGAGTGGGGTGCCACTGCCTTCTCCGATAGTAAAGCTAATACTGCAAGAAAGTGAATCTCACAGATCTGCTGGTTTATAGTGCAAGTGCATGTAACAGTTATGTTTACACTAAACTATGGTCTATTAAGTGTGCAATAGTGTTATTTCTAAAAAAAAACTAGTGTACATATGTTAGTTTGAAAGCACTTTATTGCAAAAAAATGCTAACCATCATCTGAGCCTTTAGAAATGTGTAGTAGTGACGTCCAAGATCATGATCATCATCACAAACATGGTAATAAAAAGATCTGAAGTATTTCAAGAATTATCAAAATTGATGCTTTTGCACTGTGGTGCTGGAGAAGACTCTTGAGAGTCCCTTGGACAGCAAGGAAGTCAAACCAGTCAGTCCTAAAGGAAATCAACCCTGAATATTCACTGGAAGGACTGATGCTGAAGCTGAAGCTCCAATACTTTGGCCAGCTGATGTGAAGAGTTGACATTAGAAAAAACCCTGATGCCAGCAAAGATTGAAGGCAGGAGGAGAAGGGGGCGACAGAGGATGAGATGTTTGGATGGCATCACTGACTCAATGGACATGAGTTTGAGCAAACTCTGGGAGATGGTAAAGGACAGGGAAGCCTGGCATGCTGCAGTCCATGGGATGGCAAAGAGTTGGACAGACCTGAGCGTCTAGACAACATCAACAATCAAAATGGATACAAAGACACATACTGAGCAAACATCACTGGAAACTGGCACCAGTGGACTTGTTTACTCAAGGTTGCCACAAACCTTCAACTTGTAAAAAAGCAATAATCTGTGAAGTGCAATAAGGTGAGCTGCACCTGCAGAGAACTCTTTTGACCTAACAGTATCTAATTCTTAGAAATTTCAGAGGAAACATCATTCAGGGTAGTTACTAAACTAAGATAAAAAGAATGGCCCAATATACACAAAAATATCTGAGGTCTCTACACTGCTGGATTTCACAGACCAGCATCAAAAATGAGGGAAGAAAAATTCTTGAGTTCAACAACTGTCCTTGAATTTGTTAGATTTATTGTTAAAGTGAAAAATACAACCAGTTTTCGAATGAATTAGATTAAATCTTCTGAGGTTTCACTCTGAACCTTGACAGTTTGCATGCCTTTCAGACTCTATAGAAAACCCAGCAGGTAACACAAATCAAAATGGCCATTAAAAAATAGGTATAAGCTACAACTAGAAATTTCCATACTTTCTAACCAAGATACTACCTCTCACCACACCCTGGACCTTGCCATGGCCCTATGGCCAGAGATGGCAGATAAACAAATACACAAACACAGCACCCAAATGTCCTACTCCAAATTAGGGAATAAAGTCATCACTGGTGCCTCATGACACAGCATAGGGGAGCAGTTCCTATGTGTGTGTGTGTGTCTTGATCCCCCAGATATTTAAAATAACCGCATTGCAGAATGTCAGACAAACAAACCCCCTCCTTCCCAGAGCCTGTAACACACAGCTTCTTTCATCAGCTGCCTGGTGTGCCCTTTAGATAAGCACCCCTATTGGTGGGCCATGTGGACATGGATGCTATCTAGGATCTAGTCCTGAGTCCAGATGGGGTTCTATTTAAAACTTTAGATCAGCATGCCCCTCAGTTTCCCCCGCCACCAGCACTACTTGTTAAACAATAGGATTGCAAGGCCGGTCTGATCTCAAGTCAAGCCAGCTCAGTCTAGCTCAAGGACACAAAGGCTGTGGGAGGAGGGTGGAGTCCGGGAGCTGGCAACCACCAGGCCACACCAACGGCACAGACTCGTAGGCCCCTGGGTGTCATTAGGTGGCTCCGGCATGGTCCAGGGTCCACTGAGGCTGCCGATGCTCCGCCAGCTGCAGGAGGGCAGCCTGGACAAGCACTCTGCTTGATCCAAGGAGCTTGTTCTCACACTCCTCCCCTTCCAGCTATGACTTCAGGCCTCGGTTTGCTGGCAAAAGTTTGGCGAGTGTTTCATTTTGGAGGACTTGCTGGCTTTTAGGAGCTCAGGAATAGATGAAAGCTATTGATTCTGGGAAAAGGAGATTATCTGGCTTCAAGGCCAAGATCTGGCCCAAACCCAATAATATGTTTTGGTAAATATTTCAAGGGCCAAATATAACCATATGAAACAGGAGCCCTAGCCTGAGAGTAAGGCTTAGTAGCATTCAGGGAGACACAGTAATGGCCTAGCTGGAGGTTTGCAAGGGGAGAGGATAAGAGAGGAAAAGCGTGATTGCCAGAAGATGAAAAATAGGCCCACCTCCTAGTGTCAGGGCTCTGGCCTTCTTCCAGTGGGACATATTAGTGCGGGTATCGGGGTGATACAGCAGGAGCCACAGAGCTCACACGCTCTCCTGATGAAGCCACCCAAACAGCTGGCAAGCCGCCCTGCTCCACCCATCTCCATGAGCTCACCACAGCATGGGAGCATCTGCTACATTCATCATCCTCTCCCAGCGTGAATGGATGCTTAGGAGGTAGGTAATTTCACGGGCATATGTGTCTGTATTATCACACAGATGCAGATATGACGATTATTTCATAATAGAAGTGAACACAGCTCAACTTTGTCTGACTTTTGATCCCGCCAGTGCTGCAGAAAAATTCAGGCTGATCTGTTCCATAGACAGGAAATGGAAGGACAGAAGGAGAGAGAGATTACAGGTCACTCTGTGCGTTTCCTAACACGTGCTGTGATCTTGGCCCTTTCTTGCAGAGATCTGATTTCACAGGGAGGAGGAAAAGGCAAGTGGGAGACAAAGAGGCTGCCACCAGGCATGCACACACTTTCCATCCCTGTGTGAAACTAAAAAATAGGACAGGGTCATGTAAATAAGGCAAAAGTGTATCAACAGACCACATGCTGTAAAATGGTGCCAAAGGAAAAAAAAAAAGAGAGAGACAGAGAGAGAGAGAAAGCAAGAGAGAACAAATAAATGAAAGAAGAAAGAAATGTGTAAAACCGATTTTTCCTTAAGAGAACTTTCTTTTGAATTAGATCAGAGTACCTTTCTTGTTTTATTTCACATTGAGTACATAGATATATCGGCATCCATAGAGATAAATAATTTTTTTAATTTATTCATGTATGTTTCCCTGCCCTGAGCCTTTGCTGCTGCACGGGGCTTTCTCTAGCTGCAGGGAGTGGGGTGGCATACGGAATCCCTCCTGGACAAGGGATTGAGCCCAGGTCTCCTGCACTGGCAGATGAATTCTTAACCATTGGACTCCCAGGGAAATCCAAAATAAATAATTCTCTACTTTAGATTTTAAACTCAGTGAGAACCGTGTATGGTACTAGTCCTCGTTTAATTCCATAGCCTCAAACTCTTGGTAGAAAATCTAATATTACATTTTTTTTCTCATCTAATTTGGAAAGATTTGAAAGATGTAGAGGAAGAAGGAAGTTAAATAGGATGTGCGAAAACAGAGTACTCTGAACTTGAATTGACTGACCTATAAAAAGAAGCAGGGAAGGAGGCACTGTGGTCCAAGCCATGGAGCCCACCAAATTCCATTGGTAACCAAAGCAGCAATGCTTAGTCAATATGGCCCAGGACACCCTGGGTATTTTTGAGAAAAGCATGTGTGAAAAGGGAGCAAGGATACATGAGGGAAACCAGTACTCAACCAATCATTCACATTCATGAGCAGTCACAAATTAGGTGTTTTCATTGTACTATGTCTGGAAGAGGGCATGGCAACCCACTCCAGTGTTCTTGCCTGGAGAATCCCCATAGACAGAGGACCCTGGTGGGCTGCAGTCCATGTGGTCATAGAGAGTCAAATACAACTGAGCGACTAAGCACATTGTACTGTGTGCGTTATATTCAAATATCTTTTGATAGTGATTTCTAATGTAATTCCACAGTGTTAAGAGAACAGACTCAGTATGGTTTCAATACTTCTAGACCATGAAATTTCTATACCTTGTTTCACGTCCCTGGATATACTCTAGTATCTCCTAGCTTATAATCTATGGGAACTTGAATCGAATTTGTATCCTACTGTTGTATGAAAAATGTGTAAATCTTAGTTATGTTGAATTGATTCATAGTGCTTTTCAGGTCTATTATATCCTTCTACTTCTCTGCTTATTTGTTCTATTCATTTTTGAGAGTTTGATATTGAAACTCCAACTAAAATCTTAGTTTATCTACTTAGAAAAATGATTTGAATATAATAGTGGAACTATATGTACCCTTGTTCTGTGTTTTCCAAGTCTCCTGTAAATATGTTATCATACTTTCATAATTTAAAACATAAAAAAGAAAGAGAAAAACTAGAGTAATTTTCTCATAGAAAAGATACATAAATAAATAATAAATAAATTAGCTTATAATTTGGGAAATACTTTTGTTTGTACCATACTTAGAGTAGCTTCAATCATAGCAAAAAGTTAGGAAGATGTGATGAATGTGAAAGTCACTTCATTTTGCATCTGAGAAATAGTCCTGCTGGCTCAACTCTGATACCCTCTGGCAGCCTCTGCAGAGGTTGCACCTTGTCAGCACTGGAGGATGCTTATACGTTTTTATCCAGATAAACATAGGTATCAAACTTATCTGTCATAATTGTTTCAGGGGGGTGGGAAGGAAGCTTGAAGGAGGCTTGATGATGATGAGAGAGAAGCGGGGAACTGGTGACACCACTAAGCGCGGGTCAAAGTAGAGGGCTCAGGCATGAGGCCATTTTTGTTTGGGACTCAGGCCTCTGAACTTGAGGAGAAAATTTTAAGGTCAGCAAGGGGTGGAGGACGGGAAACAACCAGAAATTCTTTCTTTTTGTCATACAATGTTCATTATTTCGCATCTCCAACACTCCTGTTTCACTCATACCCCTTCTGGATGTCACACCATTTCCTCTTTCCCTCCTTGAGCTAAACTCATGAACAGCGCCATCTCAGTTCATTGTCTTTGCTTCTTCACCTCCGACCTCACCACTCAACTCTAGACACTAGTCCTGAGCACTCCATCAGAATTCATCAGTGCTGTCAGTACCAGCGACTTTGCCAAGTCCAGTAATTCTGTCTTTTTTTACTTGAATTCTCAACAATACTGATAGAATCGATCACTCTTCCTGAAATATTTTCTTCCTATTTCCCTACTCACTTCTCAGTCTCCTTTGCTAGATTTTTCTGCCTCTTTCCATCTTCTAAAACGAGAACTCCAGGATTCAGTTCTTAGTACCCTGTGAATATACTCACTCCTCCTTAAGCAATCCTGTCCACTCTGTGGACTTATATATACCAAGCCACGGTAAACAGTGTACAAAAGGTTGGTACAGTTTGGGAGTTAACATCATATACTATAAGGTTGACCAGAGCTTACCTTGAAAACAAGGTAACATTATACTTAGTAAAACTTAAATTATAACTACACAGTAGTTCCTAGGACAGAGAATAAGGTTTTTTTAGTGACAATTTTCTGACAACATGAAGAGACACAACGTGATGGATCTTCCCATATGACTTTCAAGGCACAACCATACAAGAGGATGATCTTTGCTGAACCAGCTTGATGTCGATCATAAGGCTCTTAGGCTCCATGGACAGGGCAGCCTGACGCTCTCAGAGACAGGCCCGCAGGCACAGCTGACAGTCCAGAGAGGAACACCCATCTGGAGGACGCCCAGGATCTTCCAGAGGGTGAGGCTCGGGTTCTGTTGGGCGCTGAGCTACATGGGAATCTGAGGAGGTCACAGTCTTGTGCTGGGAAGAGCTGATTTGAGAGGATGAAACTGACAAGTTAGAGGAAAACATCCATCCTGACATGACAGCAGGCGAATGTCTAAGTCCAAATGTTTGGGACACCCACTTCAGTTAGCTACTGAGGCCTGTAAATCCCTCTTTCTCTGAATCAGTTTAGGCTGTCTTTTGTAAACAGCAGTGTCTTAAAGAGCACTGTTGAAATAAAAGGTGTAGAAGACTTGGGACAGTCATCAGAGGAGACAGCGGGCAGAGCCAGTCCCAAGGAAGAAGCCCAGCTCTAGCAGCGACTGTCCAGCCCTGAGAAGACTGAAGGTGGTCTCATTTGAGTGGCAAACAGTAACTCTTACATTTCAAAAATTATTTATCCTGCTTCCTAATATTACTTAAACCACACAGTTTCACGAGGCAGGGTAAATTTGAAATCAATGAATTAATAATGATCTTTCAAAAGTGAGTAGCTGATCTACACACCAACAAGACAGGTTAGATTAAATCATACTTAACAAAAAGCATTTTATGACATCAGTGACCATACTTATCTTTAATATGAGTCAGTTTTTCAAAAGGGGAAAGATGTAAGGGAATGTCAAAAACAAAGTGAGACCAGATTTGCTTTCATCTCTGCTCAGTTTCTATAATGGAAGGATGGACCCACATCATTTCTTCACCAGTTTTCTTTGTTGCCAGCATCTCACACGTTCTGTCCTCCATGCAGAGGAAGGAACAGTTTGCTCAGTTACACCACTCTAACTGCTACCAGAGTGGCTAGGTTTGAGTTCAGTTCAGTTCAGTTCAGTCGCTCAGTCGTGTGCGACTCTGCGACTCCATGAATTGCAGCATGCCAAGCTTCCCTGTCCATCACCAACTCCCTGAGTTCACTCAGATTCACGTCCATCGAGTCGGTGATGCCATCCAGCCATCTCATCTTCTGTCGTCCCCTTCTCCTCCTGCCCCCAATCCCTCCCAGCATCAGAGTCTTTTCCATTGAGTCAACTCTTCACATGATGTGGCCAAAGTACTGGAGTTCCAGTTTTAGCATCATTCTTTCCAAAGAACATCCAGGACTGATCTCCTCTAGAATGGACTGGTTGGAGCTCCCTGCAGTCCAAGGGATTCTGAAGAGTCTTCTCCAACAACACAGTTCAAAAGCATCGATTCTTTGGCACTCCACTTTCTTTTGACAAAATCTGGCAAGTATCTTTTGGAATCTTCTGTGGTAACTTCAGGAGGTGTAGGTGTTTTGAGAAGATTCTCGTAAGAAGAAATCGTAGGAGAAGAGGGACCTGCAAAATTCTCAAAGCATTTGCCTGAATTTGAAACTAACGATGCACTTTTTTTCATTTCCAAATCATTTGATGAACTGTCTGCTTTCGATAATGGATAATTTGTGGATACCAAAGCAGTGCTGCTCTTTGCAGAAGGGACTTTCAAACCAGTGTAGAAGGGAGAATGGGTGTGCTCAGCATCATTTTTTTCCAACAGCTGGGTCTTGAGGCCAGGAGTGAAAAAGACATTATCATTGGGCCCTTCTTCTATTTCTGTGGTCTCCTCACTGTTAGTCTTCACATTTTTAAGTCCAATTGTGTAATCATCATTTAAGCACATAGTATATTCAGAGACACCAAAGTGTTCTAATTTAGGAGTTACACACTCAAAATCATCCATCTTTAGTGCACATTTTGAAGTTTTTACTAGTGACTATTTGGAAAATGGAGTTAAAATCTTTGGCTCTTCCTTCTGGTTGTTCACTGCTTGGGATGAGTTTGGCAGAACTTGGGACACAATGTACTACTCAAGTAGTATTTCGTGCTCTAAGCACTTCTGTTTCTGAGAAGTCACCGACTAGTTCACAACTTTCTGATTTTGGACTTGAGTAGTACATTGTATGCCAAGTTCTGCCAAACTCACTCCAAGCAGTAAACAACCAGAAGGAAGAGCCAAAAAAGATCTTCACAACCCAGATAATCATGATGGTATGATCACTCACCTAGAGCCAGACATCCTGGAATGTGAAGTCCAGTGGGCCTTAGAAAGCATCACAAAGCTAGTGGAGGTGATGGAATTCCAGTTGAGCTATTTCAAATCCTGAAATATGATGCTGTGAAAGTGCTGCACTCAATAGGCCAGCAAATTTGGAAAACTCAGCAGTGGTCACAGGACTGGAAAAGGTCAGTTTTCATTCCAAGCCCAAAGAAAGGCAATGCCAAAGAATGCTCAAACTACTGCACAATTGCACTCATCTCACATGCTAGTGAAGTAATGCTCAAAATTCTCCAAGCCAGGCTTCAGCACTACATGAACCATGAACTTCCTGTTGTTCAAGCTGGTTTTAGAAAAGACAGAGGAACCAAAGATCAAATTGCCAACAATACTCCTTGGAAGGAAAGTTATGACCAACCTAGATAGCATATTGAAAACCAGAGACATGACTTTGCCAACAAAGGTCCATCTAGTCAAGGCTATGGTTTTTCCAGTGGTCATGTATGGATGTGAGAGTTGGACTGTGAAGAAGTCTGAGCGCTGAAGAATTGATGCTTTTGAACTGTGGTGTTGGAGAAGACTGTTGAGAGTCCCTTGGACTGCAAGGAAATTCAACTAGACCGTCCTAAAGGAGATCATTCCTGGACGTTCTTTGGAAGGACTCCAATACTTTGGCCACCTCATGCAAAGAGCTGACTCATTGGAAAAGACTCTGATGCTGGGAGGGATTGGGGGCAGGAGGAGAAGGGGACGATAGAAGATGAGATGGCTGGATGGCATCACCGAGTAGATGTACATGAGTTTGGGTGAACTCCGGGAGTTGATGATGGACACGGAGGCCTGGCGTGCTGCGATTCATGGGGTTACAAAGAGTCAGACACTACTGAGGGACTGAACTGAACTGAACTGAACTGGACTCTGTTTTAGAGTCAGTGACTCCTTGTTCATCCACTGAATTTTCCTTGGCATGTAGATTATATTCATACTTCTGGAAAAATTTTATTTTCATGATGAATTCTTTTTCATCAATATTTTTGTTGCCTTTATGAAACCAGTGCTTTGTTGACTTTCCAAGCTTGCTTTCTCAAGAATAATATTGACTTCATCCTTTAGAGTTCGTACTTCCGAGTGAAGGACATGTAAAACTCTCATTGGACAATCTTCAAAGTCACTTGAGGATTAAAATGATGAGGATAATGAGCATGATATAAGGACTATACACAAAACATGCCAGGGGATAAAGTCATCCACAGAAAGTCAGGAGAGCTCAGAGAGAGGGGTTCTGCTCAGAACCCCACAAACATAGGCATTCAAGAGGAAGTCACAGCAAGAGACATCCAGAGAGGGGAAAAGAAATCTTTCACGTGCTGGGAGGGGAAGGGGGTCGTGTGCTGGGAGGGGAAGGGGGTCATGTGCTGGGACATCTGAAAACAGGCAGGGACCAGGGACATTAAGACTGAACAAAGATAGGTAGCAACCAAGGAGGTACTATTATCCCTAATTTTCAAGAGGTGCTGAGAACAGAGCCAAAGAAGGATGGGGAGGATGGGGAGAGGCCTGACAAGGCACATGAAATGAAGCCTGGCGACTGACTCAAGACATCTGCTCTAAGGTGGACCCTGAGAACTGTGTTACTTATTAACAGCTGCTCACAAATACAAATGGCTTACTTTCAAAGGGAGGGAGGAAAGAAAGGGAGGGAAGGGGAGAGTCGAGAGGATTTACCCAGCCACCCCTGGGCTCCCCAGGTGGCACTAGTGGTAAAGAATCCACCTGCCCATGCAGGAGATGCAAGAGATGTGGGCTGGATCCCTGGGACGAGAAGATCCCCTTGAGAAGGGAATGGCAACCCACTCCAATATTCTCACCTGTAAAATCCCTTGGACAGAGGAGCCTAGCTGGCTGCAGTTCTTGGGGTCACAAAGAATGGGAGAGGACTGAGCCACTGAGCATGCATCCACACAATATCACCAGTAGTTACCTATATTCTGATATGGTTTCTGGAAATAATGCAATGTAGAGAGTTGGCGCTGGTGTGCTGGGAATTGTCCATGTTCCTGCATTTTAAAAGATGCCGTGTGGCTGCTGCTGTGGAAGAGGGCATATGGAAATGCGAGGCAGGTCAGAAAGCTACCGCAGAATCCAGGAAAGCGATGAGAGCACAGCCTCTCCACAGGCAGAGGGGCATCCGTGGTAGAAATGGACCTGGAAATTGGAGAGCCTCCTGGAAGGAAAAGCAGTGGGATGAACCCAGGAGCCCAGAGGACAAAGATGCCCCAGAGAGGCTTGAGTGCCCGGGAGGGGGCCACCTTACCTTTGGAGGTCAGGCTGGGAGGACAGAAGTGGGTGTAGGTAAATTGTAGGTAAAGAGTGGGAAGTTACCAGAAAGCACACGCATGACCTCAATTTTCTCAATGACTCACAAGGTGAGTTTGTCTGCTGAGAGCAGGAGCGGGCAGAAATTGAGAATGAGTCCTGAGAAAAGCACTGAGGTCTATAAATAGTCTTCCAACTAATCAGCTGCTTCGGGGGACTGCGGGTCTGTCTTTGAGCATCAGAGGCATGAAGGCAACCTCTTACCGGGGCCACGGTCCCAGCTCTACACCCGCTGCTGTGTGTGTGGCATGGACAGTTAGCACCCCCATCTTCCCTGTGCTCTGCAGCCCCGGGGTCACCGCCATATTTAAATAGCATGAGGGTCACTCACACTTCGGCCTCTGTGAGCATTCGCGTCCTGAATAGCTAAGACACACTGAGATTTCAAAGAAAACTTCAAACTAAACTGTACTATATAGACTGTCATTGCTGAGCAAAGTAGCCTAAAAATTTACAAAATATTTTTGTTGTTGTTGTTACTGTACAGTTGCTAAGTTGTGTCAGGCTTTGCAACCCCATGAACTGCAGCACACCAGGCTTCCCTGTCCTTCACAAAATATCATTAATGAGAACTGAAACAAAAAGTGATTTCTGCTTTAGTTAGTTAAGTCGCTCAGTCGTGTCCGACTTTTTGCGACCCCATGGACTGTAGCCCACCAGGCTCCTCCGTCCAAGGGATTCTCCAGTCAAGAATACTGGAGTGAGTTGCCATTTCCTTCTCCAGGGGATCTTCCCAACCCAGAGATCGAACCCAGGTCTCCCATATTAGAGGCAGATACGTTAACCTCTCAGCCACCGGGGAAGCCCAATTTCTGCTTACGATATTCTAATTAAGTGTTTCTGAGTTTTGCTCCAAATTACAATAAACAGAATGTTATTTCCCTATCCTCCATACAGATTAAACTTCTTTCAGTTATACATATACAGGTATCTATTATTTCCCAATTTTTTTCCCAATTAGCTTGTTACATAATATGGAGCATAGTTGCCTGTGAATGTTTTGCTTTTAAAAAAAAGAAAAAGGTTATAGAGCATTTGCTGACATCAGACAATGACTTATTTGCAAAGATTCCTTGTGGTGTATTATACAACTCTGTTTGCTTTCATATATAGTGTCCCTCGTGGATAAGGAAATGGCAAATCACTCCAGTATTCTTGCCTGCGAAATCCCATGGACAGGGGAGCCTGGTGTGCTATGGTCCACGGGGTTGCAAAGAGACACAACTGAACAACTGAGCACAAACACATGGGTGGTAGCGACTCAGTCACTTTTGTGCTGAGTGAGTCACTCTTGTCTTGTTTCAAACTGAATGGGAAAAATAGGAAATAAATAAAAGTGAAAACTTTGTTTACCAGAAAAAAAAAAAATAGCATGAGGCCTAGAGGAAGCTACTGATTCCAAAGTGGGAGCTTTTAAAAAATGGTTTGGATTATTGTTGGGGAATTTTTTGTGTGCTCAAAATATATGGCTTGTACGTACATACATATACATATAATGAGTGAACATATACTTTGTGTATTCAATGACAGTATACATGTACATGTGTCATAGCACTAATATATGTGTGTATATGTTTGTAGGTATGCAGACATATGGGTATTATGAATGTATTATGTATGTATGCTGCTGCTGCTGCTAAGTCGCTTCAGTCGTGTCCGACTCTGTGCGATCCCATAGACAGCAGCCCACCAGGCTCCCCCGTCCCTGGGATTTTCCAGGCAAGAACACTAGAGTGGGTTGCCATTGCCTTCTCCAATGCATGAAAGTGAAAAGTGAAAGTGAAGATGCTCAGTCATGTCCAACTCCTAGTGACCCCATGGACTGCAGCCTACCAGGCTCCTCCGTCCATGGGATTTTCCAGGCGAGAGTACTGGAGTGGGGTGCCATTGCCTTCTCCGTATGTATGTATACACATATGCATATAATCCATATGGGTTTCCCTACTGGCTCAGATGGTAAAAAAAAATCTCCAATGCATGAAAGTGAAAAGTGAAAGTGAAGATGCTCAGTCATGTCCAACTCCTAGTGACCCCATGGACTGCAGCCTACCAGGCTCCTCCGTCCATGGGATTTTCCAGGCGAGAGTACTGGAGTGGGGTGCCATTGCCTTCTCCGTATGTATGTATACACATATGCATATAATCCATATGGGTTTCCCTACTGGCTCAGATGGTAAAAAAAATCTGCCTGCAACACGGGAGACTCAGGTTCAATTCCTGAATGGGGAAGATCCCCTGAAGAAGGGAATGGCTCCCCATTCCAGTATTCTTGCCTGGAGAATCCCATGGACAGAGGAGCCTGGTGGGCTACAGTCCATGGGTTGCGAAGAGTCAGACATGACTAAAGTGACTGAGTACAGTATAGTACCTTTTCTTAAAGTCCTTCAACAGTTCCCCATTTTCTCCTGACCAAGTCCCAACTAGGCCCTTCATGAACTAGGTCCTGCTTGTCTCCTCCTATGTCTGTCCTTCTTGAACCCCAGGCTCCACCCAGGCCAGGTAGCTTGCATTTCTCCCATAATGCATCTGTGCTTTGCTTGCTCGGGTTCTGATTTCTGCTATGCTGTTCTCAGCTCCCACCACCTTCCAGATGGAAAACACCTTCTTATCCACCTCAGCTCCTCTAGAGCCCGTTTCCCAAGACTCAGTTGTTTCAAATCCTCCAGCCCTGACCAGGGAAATGACTGGTTGTTTTTTTTTCCTCTCTCTCTCTTCTTCACTGTCCTTTGTACACATCATTATCACAGCAAATACAATATTAAATGCACTTGCTTATTTATAGGTCTGTCTTCCTGTACACTTCCCAGGTGGTACTAGTGGTAACGAACCTGCCTGCCAATGCAGGAGACACAGGAGAACAAGTTTCATCCCTGGATCGAGAAGATCCCCCGGAGGAGGGCATGGCAACCTACTCCAGTATTCTTGCCTGGAGAATTCCATGGACAGAGGAGCCTGGCAGGCTACAGTCCAGTGTGTCACAAAGAGTCAGGCATGACTAAAGTGACTTAGCACACACAATGTCTTCCTATGCCATACCCTTGGGGGCAGGGGCAAAATCTGTTTATATAGTATGGTTTTAAAATCTTTGGCTCAAACTATGTGACCTTGCGCAAGATATGTAATCTCTTCTATATCTGTTCCATCTTCCATACAATTCGAATGGTAATCATAGTCTCTATGCCATAGAATAGTTATGAAGCATAAATAAAAGAATACATGTGAAATGCTTAGAGAAGATCTGATATAGTCAAACAAGTGTTTGATCTAAGGAAGTACATAACCAATAACAACTGTTCAGTGGTTAAAAGGATAAATATTTATCATTGAGAGTTGATAAGAACAATGAATAACCTAATCCCAGATGTTTATTTAGAAAGACAAATGAGAAAGTTGAATGATTGGAAGAAAGAATATTATAAGGGAATATCTTTTGGTGTTTGTATGGTCAAAATACCTCCAAAGGCCTCTCAAGTTTCTGCCATAAACTTTTTCAGTCCTGTAAAACCAGCCTAAACAGGCTACAGAGATTTTTAAAACATCACAGTCTTCTTAGAAAAGAAAAACTCAGTGAAACCAATAAGAAAGGCTCACTGCCATAGTTTTCACTACAAAGCCAGCGGAGGCTCATTGTGCTTTAAGAAGTAAGGGAGCGCTGCTGTAGACTTTGAGGAACTTTGGCGTGTTTTCTAGGCTCACTCCTGAAAGTTAAATAGCAAATAACTTTGTCTCCAACTAGCCTGGCTTTGGGCATAAATTCTTATTTTACATGAGCAGGTTCTATCTACTTTCAAGGTACACAGCTGACTTCAACAGTGGACATTAAACATTATATAACACACATGGATCATTTGTTATAAGGCAACACACGACGCAGTGAACATTACTGGAGTCTTCCTGGTGACGGTACCCGATTTCCATGCTGTTCCATTAAAGTGGTCTTCACACCCAGTCTTAGGGTGGGCAATCACCATGTCTCATTTCCCTGTCCCTTGATCTTTGTGAACCATATGTGACCTAGTCAGAGCCAATGAAAAGCAATGACATTTTCACTGCATCTTCTGGGGAAGAGACCGTCACATAAAACCTTTGGCATAAAATATAAAAGAATAAATGGGTTGGCGGGGACCTTTCTGTCATAAAATCCAAGGCTGAAGTCAACACAAAGGAAGGCAGAGCAAGGAACAAAGTTTTTAAAATTAGGCAGGTGCCACTGAGAAGTCTGAGCCCTGAATTGAGTCTTGTCTGTAGCAGACATTCTCTTTTCAGTGTCTGAGTCAATAAATTCCCTTTTTGACTAAGACAGTTTGGGTTGGGTTTTTCTGTAACCACAACTAAATAATCCCAACTGGCCCTCATCAAAGTCACTCTTCCCAAACGGGAGCTCCACACTCTGATTCTATCAAAAAGATACCTGGTGTCTCTGGAGAACTCAGATGTGAATGAATCACAGCGTATTCAAGAGGATAAGTGTCTTGGGTAAGAAAATATCTCCTTTGGGGAGGCCTGTGGTTCACGTTTCTGTGTGGGCCAGGAAACGCCTATAAATTTTACCTGTTGACACATTTTCTTCGCAGGCATTTTGCTGCTTCATGGGGAGGAGCAGGAAACAGAGGTGGAGGAGGGAAGGCATGAGGCAAATATGAATGATTGTGCAGGAAGCAATACAGCTGATGGCCTTTAGCAGAGGGCTGGCATGTGGGCACATGCGGTGTGAATTCACAGCGGAGGAACTAATCAGGCAACGTTATCTGATCTGGAACAACAAGAAAAAGAAAAGGTCTCTTTCATTTTCCCCTGCTTTGGTCTGTCTGAAAGCCCTTGTCAAGGGGACAGGCCTTGGAAGCACCTAACCAGAAAACCATGACTTTGGATTGTGCTAAAGTGGGGACCCGGGATCTGGCTTGTTTTCCAGGGACCAGCTGTTGTTTCATTTTCAGAATGGAGCTGGAATTTTGTTCTGTGAAAATACAGCAGGTTCTGGACTGAAAACAAAAGTCAGACGTGCTGATGCTTGAATATGAAGAAGTACAGAGTTTCATAAGTTCTTCTGAGTAATAGAGGCTAGTCTCCAGCCTGGGGGTGAGGAGGTGGTGAGAGCAGAACCAGAGTCTGGGAGGTTATTTCTCAGGTAAAAATCAAAAGCCAGAAACAACACATTGAACAATCAAAATACAAAGCAGCAGAGCTTTCAGGAGGGGACTTGGCCTTTGGGTACCAGAATGGGTTTCAAACTTGCTTCTGTCCGGCACTGTCTCCATGGTGAAGAGAAGCTAATTATCTTCTCTGAATCTGTTTCCTCATCTTTCAGCATCAGTTAAATAAATTGGATTATATCAAGAGTTTTGTTGTGATTCAGTCACAAAGTCATGTCCAACTCTTTGTGACTGCATGGACTGCAGCAAGCTAGGCTTCCTTATCCTTTACTGTCTCTGAGAGTTTGCTCAAATGCAAGTCTGTTGAGTCAGTGATGCCATTCAATCATCTCATCCTCTATCACCCTCTTCTTCTTCCAACAATCTTTCCCAGCATCAGTCTTTTCCAATGAGTCAGCTCTTCACATCAGGTGTTTATGCATTGAGAGTTTATGGCCCATTGTAAGAACCTAAATAGAACCTAAATAAATGGTAAGGACACATTTCACTTACTCTGGGAAGATTTAGATCAAATACAGTTTTGTATGTTCCAATACATGGGTACCTTCTTCTCATATGGCAGACAGAGGGGGCAAAGTTCAGTTTCACCTTAATGTGATTTTTTTTTTAATATCAAGAGAAAATAACCAATTTGCCGCCATATCTCTGCACATGTCCAGCTTCTTTGAAAGAAAGATCTTGTCTTTCAAAAGACAAGATCTTCTGAAAGCAAAATCTTGTCCCTACACTACTGACAACTCTCTAATTCCAGACTGGCTAGAGACAAACCAAAATCAAAAGACTTCCATTGGACCGTGGATTTCTTGAGTATGAAAAGGAAAGTGTTAGTCACTCAGTCGTGTCCAGCTCTTTTGCAGCCCTATAGACTATAGCCTGCCAGGCTCTTCTGTCCATGGGATTTCCCAGGCAAGAATACTGGAGTAGGTTGCCATTCCTTTCTCCAGGGAATCTTCCCAAGTCAGAGAGTGAACCCACATCTCCTGCATCGCAGGCAGATTCTTTACCACCGCACTACCCAGGAAGCCCATGGGATTTGCCCTTTACTCTATGTCAATTCCATTTCAGTTTTAAAAGGATGTGCCCTTTTTCAACTGAAAATGAGAATAACAGAACTTGGTGGTCAATCAGAAGTATCTGCTCCAGCTAGCTTCTTTTGTTGTGTTACTATGAAGTCTGGGATATTCTGGACCAAAGGAAGGGAGACTATGGTAGGAAGATTTCTGCTTAGAAATAAGACTTGGAGAAGGATCTAGCCCTTGGCCTTGCCTCGAACTCATGTGTTTCTCAAGCACCAACCGAGTTTCCATCTCTGGTCTTGTTCTTTGCGGTGAATACATCCCACCCTACATGATGCCATGAAAATTTCCCACCCATAGCATGGGGTCCACAACACCCACTGCCAGGGACTTGGCCCACTTGCCTCAGCTCTGCCTGCCAGACCACACCTTTCGCTGTAGCCTGCTGGCCCCAGGCCTCATTCCAATTCAGCCCACCAGACAAGCTTCTAGTAGGGTTGATGCTGACCTGGCCAACCGGGTGATTTTGCCTCCCTTGACATTTTCCACAGGGTGAAAAAAGTGACTATCTCTGCATCCTATTGAAACCTGGCTAAAACTTTTCCTCAGCATTCCAGTTAGCATCAACGAGACTTGTTCTCCAAGTACTCTTCAAATAGACGTCTTCAAATCCAAGTCCTTTGGAAGCTGCCACGCTCCTTCTCAACAGCCTGGCACATTCTTTTTGGTGACACTTTGGATTCTTCCTAGGTGAACGCTGAGAGATATAAAGGCATCGTAAAAGAATTCTGAAGGGTTTGGGCAGGATTATTCTAAGGAATTTATCCACCCACTTCAAGCAATTTCTTCTGTTGATCTTTAGGATTACTAGGGAAGCAGCCAGGGCTTTTGTTGATGGATCCCAGAATTTCATCCTTGTGGGTGCATAGAGTGCGGTATTGCCAGTGCAAAGGGCTTTTTTTTCCCCTTTGACTGGCTCAAAGTGGGATACTGAGCTAAGTAAGAAATAAGTCCATGTAAGAATGAGAAGATTTAAGGATTATAATTGATTCTCCTAAACTTAGTTTAAAAGAGCAAGGTGGGGGTAATGGGAGCAATTTTCATCTTTCTCCATTGCATACTCAGGCCTCACGTGAGGAACAGAGTGTACCTCCCACCCTCCATTTAAAAATGAGGTTTTTCTTGGAGGTGGGTATGTGTGTGTGTGTGTGTATGTGTGTGTGTGTGTGTGTGTGTAAAAGATGCTAGCATTAGCAGGACTTGATCAACGGAACTGGTGCTAACTGGAGTTAACAGCTGCTGATAAATCAGGGAAATACAGGAGAAAAGAGATAAAACATAGAAAACACCGGAGTTGGCTTCATTGAATTACACCAGGACAATGAGACCAGGGCAGTCTGTGGACCAAAGGCCTTCCCTCTTGGGTTCTTTGGGCAGAATTAGCAAAAAAACAAGTTGCAGAAGAGCCCTTTCTCCAGCCAGAATTCTTAGTAGGCAGTCATGTGGGGGTAATCGCCTCTTTGTCTGGCTCTGATTCCCTCTCGCCCTCAGACCCTCTGATTTCTGCCTGAATGGAAAGAACTCACAGCAGTTGAGTCTGGGGGAAGCGGGAAGCGTGGGCAGTGGGGGGTGGGGAGGAGAGGAGCTCCACGATCTGGACAAAGGCCCTGGAGGTCTCCTCTCCCCACGTGGAGACCGGCAGGAAGGAGGCTGGTAGTGACACTGGTGGAGGTGATTGCTCCTTCCCTATCTGCCCTCACCTTTACGACGTGCCATGAGATGGGAATTATTGACCCCATCTTCACAGAACAAATAAGGTGAAATAAGTTGCCCAAACTCCCCTGCTACCATGTGGTGGGCTGGATAATTCTTCCTACATCAGCCCAAGGGCAGGAGATGACTCAGCCATGGGGGTAAGGGACTAGGGATCTGGACAAGGCTTGACATCCTGAAACATGAGAGTCAGGGTGTGTGTGTGTGTGTGTGTGTGTGTGTGTGTGCTTGGTTGCTCAGTCGTGCCAGATTCTTTACGGCCCCAAGGACTGCATGCCCCCAGGCTCCTCTGTCCATGGGATTCTCCAGGCAAGAATACTGGAGCAGGTTGCCATTTCCTTCTCCAGGGGATCTTTCTGACCCAGGGACCAAACTTGAGTCTCCTCCTTGGCAGGCGGTTTCTTCACCACTAGAGCCAGGTGCTCAGTGATAAATGATACCCTGGTCTCACAGACAGAGGTAGAGACAGGAAGAGAGACTGATCTGGCCTGCCCCACACCACTAAATTATTAAATTATTTTATTTTACTACTTTCATTTTCAGATGATTTATATATATATGTATATATATATATATAAAACAGGGAAAGGCAGATTTCTTTTGCTACAGACTGCTTCCTTTTGGTTGCTGTCTTTTTCTATGTTATTATAGACTGAGATTTTGAGATGTCAAATTCCAATCTAGAAGCTAATGAGGTAAGCAAAACCCAGTGGCAAACCAAGGAAATTAATTTAATACCCTCTCTTGAGGCCCTGGCAAGTATTCCCACATCCTTTGGAGTAAGAGTCTGGCCACTGGCAGAGCCAAAAGCTTCTTGACTGTGGTCACAGAAAGCAGACACTATTGTTACAAGTTCAGGCTGGCATGCAGTTAAGCTGCATCCTTCACCGGGAGATGTGGTTGTCTGTGGTCCAGCATCCATCCTGCTCTGGACAGAGGACTGTTGTTGTTGTTCAGTCAGTCAGTCATGTCAACTCTTTGTGACCCCATGGACTGCAGCACATCAGCCTTTCCTGTCCTTCACTATCTCACAGAGTTTGCTCAAACTCAGGTGCATTGAGTTGGTGATGATATCCAACCATCTATCAGCCCCTTCTCCTGCCTTCAAACTTTCCCAGCATCAGAGTCTTTTCCAATGAGTCAGCTCTTCACATCAGGTGGGCAAAATATTGGAGCTTCCGCTCCAGCATCAGTCCTTCCAGTGAATATTCAGGGTTGGTTTCCTTTAGGATTAACTGGTTTGATTTCCTTGCAGTCCAAGGAACTCTCAAGAGTCTTCTCCAGCACCACAGTTCGAGTGGTCAGTGGATAATGAACAGAATTTGTCCACACCAATCCCAGGTCTGGATCACAAATCACTTGTGACCTTCCACATCCTCTTCTCTTCCAGCCACAGGAATGAGTGGACCCCAGGAGCTGTATCAAGAGCCACATGCTGAACCTGGTGAAGCCACAGATAAGGTGGAGAGCTGTTTGGATGGGAGAGTCAGCCTTGGACTGTCCAGAAATCAGGACGCAAACCTGTGGCATGTAAGGCAGCTACCATGGGGTGATTTTTCTGCTATAGCAGCTGACACTTCCTTAACAAACACAATCAAAGTCAGCTTCTGCTCACCTTCCTGGCATCAGGATGGGGCCAAAAAGCTCAAAACCTGGGAGAATAAAATCCACTCTTCCAGAAAACAGAAAGACCCGCGGACTTCTAAGCCTCAGGACTTTCTTCTCTTGTGTTTATGTCCCAACTACAGGGAGTGTGAAAAGAATTTCAAAAACATTTTCTTTATCTGATTTAGAAAGCAGCATCCGATTGTGGTACCCAGAAGATCTATATCTTATTGGAGGGTAAAGTCATAAATTAAAATGATCTTTTTTAGATGATGGTGGGAGAAGGCCGAAGAAAATTAGCTTAAAGAGTGAATGATAGGGTTTTTAGGTAGTTTTATTGCCGTAAATAAAAAGTAGAGTGAACATCAGCTGCCTCCAGAAATCCTCAAAACCCTGCTTTTGTGAATCCAGGCTATTTTTGCGGACCTGGCACCCATCATTTGGGTGCAATGTGTCGGTCTAAAGTGCTTGAGAGTGTTTAAAACATTTTTTCCCTTAAACACTTTAAATCTACCCTTCCTGCAAGCCTGTTTAGTCTGGTAACGTGCACTATCTCCAATTATCTGAGCGTGCTGTGTGCTAAGTCACTTCAGTTGTATCTGACTCTTTGCAACCCCATGAACTGAGCCTCCTGAGCTCCTCTGTCCATGGGATTCTCCAGGAAAGTTTACTGGAGTGGGTTGCCATTTCCTTCTCCAGGGGATCTTCCTGACCCAGGGATTGAACCTGTGTCTCCTGCACCCCTGCAATGCAGGTGGATGCCTTACTGCTGAGCCACCAGGGAAGCCTAATTATGTGAGTAATAAGTAGATTTTGTTTCCGCATCTGTCAAGGCTAAGTCGCTTCAGTCGTGTCAGACTCTTTGCGACCCCATAGATGGCAGCCCACCAGGCTCTGCCATCCCTGGGATTCTCCAGGCAAGAACACTGGAGTGGGGTGCCATTTCCTTCTCCAATGCATGAAAGTGAAAAGTGAAAGTGAAGTCGCTCAGTCATGTCCGACTCTTTGCGACCCCATGGACTGCAGCCTACCAGGCTCCTCCATCCATGGGGTTTTCCAGGCAAGAGTGCTGGAGTGGGATGCCATTGCCTTCTCTGCTGTCAAGTGCTACAGATTCCAAGTGAGTGGCTTTATGGTTAGCGAGGTTGGTTGAGCTGGTCTGCTTCATTTCCATGATGGCAGGAAAGTATATGATTGGATGGAAGGCTCAGTGTCATTAGATGATGAAAGGGTTGGTATGAAAGAGAAGTCTTCTCAAAGGAAACAAAGAATCCTGAAATAAGAGCAAGCAAGGGGGCAATAGGGCTTCCCTGATAGCTCAGATGGTAAAGAATCTGCCTGCAATGCAGAAGACCAGGGTTTAATCCCTGGGTCAGGAAGATCCCCTGGAGAAGGGAATGGCAACCCACTCCAGTATTCTTGCCTGGAGAATCCCGTGGACAGAGGAGCCTGCCGGGCTTCAGTCCACAGGGTCACAAAGAGTTGAACATGACTGAGTGACTAACACACACACACACACATGCAATGAGGCAATGATTTTAGATGAATGGGATTTATATCAAGACCTTGGGGTCTTGATACCCAGGGCTCTCTGAAGTTCTAGTTTCAGCCTAGGTAACCAGGAATTATCACTGGAGCATCGTTTACCTGGTCAGAGTGCAGAGAAGATCAGGGCTCTCTCAGGGCTGATTTACACATCTGGACACATAGGAGACTGCCGTGAGATGAGCCAAACAACCCCTCTGCACTCAGACCTGTCAAGGGTAAAAACACACGGAGAAAATGCCCCAGGTGGCACACTGGATCTTCAGCGCTGAAAGCCAGCACCAGTGGATTATGCTCTGTTCCTAGTGTCTTTAAGACACTGCAATGAGTGTGTGGCTGGCCCTTTAAAAAAAGCACCCAGCCAGAGAAACGTCAGCCAGCAGAATTAGTCAGTTTGTTTTAGCAACAGCTTCCCATGCCCTGGTCTCCCATTACTTCATCTGCATTCCCCAGATGCTAGGCCCACGGCCTGTGGCAGTCCTCATCATGGTTTTCATAATCTCCCAGGGAACTCCCTGTACCTGGACAAACCCCGTGACCCCAGGACATCACCTCCTGGGTCACAGGTGGAACCTAATGCCCTCGCCTAGATCTCTGGTTGTAACCCTACCTGCTCCCGATTGCAAACCTGCGTCACAAGCTGCCACAGGCAGAGGGAAGGTGACCCTGTCTGGTCTTCCCCAGGTCAGCCTCTGCCATGCAATTCCAAGCAGTAGAGAAAAATCCTGAATCCGGGGGTTACTTAGTGAGGCTTCACTGAGAAGGTCGCGCCCCTTAAGGATGGTCAGGGTCTTTGCCCAGCAGCTCAGAGACCTAGCTGGTCAGTCAGCGAGTTGGCAACATGCCCTTCCTCACCCTCTCTCTCTAGGAGCAGGCATCAGAGAAATCCCCGTGGAGGTGAGGGACAGAGGATGATTCCAAGGAGCTTAAAACAGAGCTTACCGGCTGGGAAGGGACATGGAGTCCAAGGAGGGAGCAAGCTTCAGGCAGGGCTGGATCCAGGCCCAGTCCAGATGCTCCTATCAGGGATCTGGCTCTTCATCTCAGAAGGAGTGGGTCTACCTGACAGGTAGCTCTCTGCCAGAGGCAAGGATGTTCACCCCCAACAGCTTAGCAACTCCAGGGGATGGGCCTGCCTGCCCTAACAGCTCCAGGAATTAAAGGCCAAAGGGTGGTCTGACCATCCAGGCTGGACCTGAATAAGCACCAAAGCCAAGGGAAGAGATCCCTGTGGTCAGCCGGGCCTGGACTCATCCTTTCTCCAAGAGGCTAAGGTTGGGGCTGGAGCTACAGCTAGATTATTAAAGGGTTGTCTTTACACAAAATCGAGCTCAACAATGACCTCTACATTGCTGGGACCAGCTATCATCCTTAGGCCTTATCTTTGCTGTGATGGACAACCACCCAAGATACCGACCTGCTCAGCCCCTTGTCCTGTCTCCCTCTTCACTGGGCCTTTCTTTTCCAGTCTCTCTCTCTGGTCTTCCTCGGCTCCCTGACCTGCTCTCACTGGAGCCCACAACTCAGGCCTTGGCCACTCTCTTCTCTCTGCACTGCTGCATCCCCTCTCTGCTAACCTCAAGCTGCCTTGTTAACTTGAATGCCAACTCTGGCCTCGGGCACCAAGTCTACCCCTGGAGGACTCTCCTCTCATGGGCTTCAGATTCCACTCCTTGTCTGTGGTGATGACCATCCTCTGGGGTCTATGCAACCCCCAGGCCCTCACTTACACTGCCCCTCCAGCCCTCTCCTTGTCACGAGGATGGAGAGCTCCAGGTTTGCTGTGGTTCAGGCCAAAAGTCCACCCGCTGCATGTCTGCTTCCACGCTTTCTCTCGCACTCTACGTGCAGGCGGTCAGTGAATCGGGCTGTTCTAAGGCTGTCTGGACTCCAGTTCCTCCTCCTCCAGCTTGGCCAGTCTGGGTCAAGTCATGCCATGCCTCACCAGCATGATCACAACACCCCCAACCTGGATGCCATCTTCTCCTTGGTCCTCTTTGGACCAAGATGAAAGGGCTCTCATCTCCGCTGTCAGAATGAGCCTGCAACACAGTCAGACGATGACTTCCACGTCTGGTGACTTCCTTCAGGTCAGCTCCCAAAGGGACTCTCCAATAACTCAGAGTAAACCTCGTCCAGCAGTCAGCACAGCCCCTCAGGGCCACCCTCACCCTTCCCTGCCCCATCACCCCTCTGATAAGCTCTGCCACCACCACCCACCCCCAGCATCTCCATTCACACCAGTTCCTCGACGATCCTCTCACAGCACAATCGTGCCTCAGGGCCTTTGCACCTGCTTTCCCCTCTGCCCAGAGTCCTCTTTCCTTCCTTATGTCCTTCAGATTTTGAATCAAATATTTCTCCTCGATGAGGCCTTCTCTGACCACATCTTTAAAAGTGCAGAACCCTTCCTGATGCTGGCACTTTCTGTCTCCCTTCACTGATATAGTTTTCCCCACAGGAGCTGTTACGTTCTAACTCACTTATAGTTATTGTTCAGTCGCTCAGTCATGCACTTCACTATCTCCCAGAGTTTGCTCAAACTCGTGTCCATTGAGTTAGTGGTGCCATCCAGCCATCTCATCCTCTGTCATCCCCTTCTCTTCCTGTCTTCAGTCTTTCCCAGCATCAGGGTCTTTTCCAGTGAATCAGGTCTTCACATCAGGTGGTCAAAGTATTAGAGCTTCAGTTTCAGCATCAGTCTTTTTATTTTTAATATTTTTTTACTTATTGATTAGTTTAATATTTTTGCATACTGATTTTGTCCCTGTCTGTTTCCCCAGCACTGGACTATGCAGGGAGAGATGTTTTTTCTCTCTGTTCTAGTGTGTCTAGTGCTCGCCTGCCAGCCCTCAATGATGTGGAGAATGAATGCAATAGAGTGACTGGCTCAGTCCCCCAATCTGACTCCCACTGGCTGGAGGGCCGTTTCACACCACTCACCTGTCTCAGCCTCTAGGTCTCTCACTGCAGAGACCCGGGGACAACCACAACGTAGGCCGAAACATGGTGGCAATATCTGCCCAGAAGAGGTGAGGCCAGACCCCAGACCAGCAGGGAAAACGTCAGTGGGCTGACCTTCCAGTCGTGGGATGGCTCCCCAGTGGACAGTGGCTGGAGAGGGCCAGGCGGTGGGCAGAGTCTGTGTGTGGCATCAGTCTTTTGTGGAACTGGCACTAGGCAGAGGCCAGGGCCAGGCAGGGGAAACAGAGGACAGAACTCATGAGACACCGTGAGGTCCACGTGGCTGGGAGACCAAACACAGCCAGTGAGCTTAACCAAAGACAAGCGATCCAGAGTCCTCTCCCAACCAGGACTGATGGATGCCTGAAGACACTTGGCTTCCCCAAGGCCAGTGCCTGCCCTTCCCTTAAAGGCTCACCTCTTTCTCTTTCTCTTACCTCTTTCTCTTTCTCACTTGACTCACTTCAGGAAGGATCCCAGTGGCCTGGTTCTGATGAGCCCTAGAGGGCAGCTTCCCTGGCTGGGCCCACACTCAGGAAAACAGCCACACTGCCCCCCAGACCTGGTGGCAGGCAGGCCGGCTGCCAGCATGGAGGAGGCCCTGTCTTCCCAACGCCACTGCACCTGGAGCAATTTCCCTAGCATTACAGAATCTAAAGGTGCCTTGTGGAGCTAGGGTCCACTGTCCCGTCCCCCTTTTATCAGCCAGAAATCTGAGCCCGGAGGGCTGGGTTAGTGGCAGTGGCCGCACAGTGTTGGTGCTCAGCTGCGGGCTCTCCCAAGACCGTCCTATTGAAAGTTGCCTGCATTTCCAAGGCCAGGCCTGGCTGCCTTTCCTGTGAATTGTTGCTATTGTTTAGTCGCTAAGTCGTGTCCGACTCTTTGCGACTGCAGCCCACCAGGCTCCTCTGTCCAGGGGACTGTGATTCTCCAGGCAAGAATACTGGAGTGGGTTGCCCTGCCCTGCCCCAGGGGGTCTTCCTGACCTAGGGATCGAACCTAGGTCCTCACACAGCAGGCAGATGCTTTACTATCTGAGCCACCAGGGAAGCCCCAAGAATACTGGAGTGGGTAGCCATTTCCTTTTGCAAGGGACCTTCCTGACCCAGGGGTTGACCCACATCTCCTGCATGTTTCCTGCATGGCAGGCGGGTTCTTTACCACTGAGCCACAAGGGAAGCCCCACCTATGAATTAGCAGCTCTCTAATATCCTAGGAATTTGCCACGTGATGGGTGAAGAGATGAAGCTGCGCTGCAGCGGCGCCTGTTCATCCTGCCCCTTCCTCCCCTCTCTGCTCCCTGCTCCCCACTTGGTGATGGAATGGGATAGGGGTCACTCCTCAGCCTGATGGAAGTCTCAGCTGCTTGCCCTCTAAGCTCATTATCTGACTAGCTCAGACTTTCCCAGGGGTTGCAGAGAGGCAGAAAGGTAATTAAGTGTTTTGCTTAAATGGCCTCTTCAGTTGACAGAATGCTGGCCAGGGATACAGTAGGCTCTGCTTCCCACTTCTCTCCGTACAATGCCAAAGCTGCGGGCCGTGGACAAGGGAGGCGGCCAGTTGTGGTGCAAGGCCAAAGGGACCAATGGCTGCTGTGCTCTGCGGCTGATCCCCAAAGTGGACATCCTCAAGCAGATCATGGAGGAGAAGGCCCTTGCTCTAGAACCCTGCATCCACCCCAGCTGGCTCTGCGTCCCCTCCTGGTAGTGTCTCACTGTGTGTCCGCCTGTCCTTAGGCACCATGTGTGATCAGGCCAATGAGAACCAGCGTGTTTCTCCTGCCTCCCAGGCCCCTCTGTGGGACCAGCAAACTGAGTGCCACTCCAACCAGCAGTGATGTTTACTGCCCCTTTGCTGCCCAGGGTGTCACCGTAGCTTAGAGGATGCGTTATTTTGGGAGAAATGATCCTGCCCTATGGAGCCCCTCGGAGGCTGGGGGATGGGATGGGAGATAAAGACAAACCACAAGAAGGCATCTCTCACGGGCTCCCTGGAAGCAAACAGAATTCAACACTCTCCTCCAATGGGCAAATACCTATTTCCAAACAGAGAAGAATTTGGATGTGAAAGGCGATTGTTATAGAAATACACATAAGGGGACTTCCCTGGTGGTTAAGGTTAAGGCTTCGCCTTCTAATGCAGGGGTTGCAGGTTCGAGTCCTGGTGGGGGATCTAAGATCCTACATGCCTCAGGGCCAAAAAACAAAAGCAATATTGTTAACAAATTCAATAAAAGCTCTTTTTTTTTCATTGGAGGATAATTTGCTTTACAATATTGTGTTGGTTTCTGCCATACATCGACATGAATCAGCCATAGTTATAGATATGTCCCCTCCCTCTTGAACCTCCCTCCCATCTCCTACCCTAACCCATCCCTCTAGGTTGACAATAGAATATTACTCAGCATAATGACTTTAAAAAAAAAAAGAAAAGAAAGGAATGAGCCTAGGGAAGGAGGAGAGAGTGAATGCAGCAAAAAATAAAATGAAAACAAGAATGGGAATTTCTGAGGGTGGAAATCACCAACAGGGCTGTGAGAAGCAGCTGAAATCAGACCACAGAGAGTTAAGTCCAGTCTTAACTAACAGCGCCTACTTATGCGTCCGGGCACATTCAGCGTTATTGTGCTAAAGATAATAGCAGACTTATTACAACAGAGCGCTCCATATACATTAGTGCCCACCAATGTTACCTGTCTGTGAATTCAGCAGAATTTGCTCACAGAATAATACAGTATTGCCATTGTCACAGCTTAGAATTCATTAATAGAAACAGTGTTTCTGGCACCTCTATATAACACTCAGTCCCCCAAGAAGGCTCATTATGGAATGTGGCCCTGGATCTAGTAATGGCAGTCATTATGACCATGTGCATTAATACAAAGCATCTGTAATTATTTTTACATTTTTCCTGGTACCATCAGTGAGCCTCTAAATGATGCACATCTTCTGGTATCATCATGGGTCCTTCAAGTCTCTAACCATATGCAAAATTTCAGCGCGAGCCGTTAAAAATTACAGAAGATATGCCGAGCAGAATGTTTATTAGCTACCATTTTGTTTTACATTGAACCCCAAATTGTAGTCAAGGCGATTTTTCTATCATTTAGTGATATTTAACACAAATCAATCAAGTGCTTCGGATGTCATAATTGGAAAGAATATAATAAAGGCAAAATCTCTCAACTTCTCTGTGTTGGGTTGGGATGGTTTGAGCTAGATACCAAAACTGAAGGAGAGAAGAGAAACTGATACACCCAATAAAAGTCGGTAGGGAACAAAATGACTTTGACAGATTTGTGCTTGGCGTTATCGAATTCCTATTCTTACCCATATCCAGCTCTCCCCTTCACTTACAGATGGGTTGTGTCCCAAGTTTTATCCTAGACTTGATAGTGGAAGTGATGGCAGTTTCTAGGCTGAGTTACAAGAGTCTGCGACACCTTGTACCTGTCCTCTTCTTTCTGCGGTGTTCTTGGGAAAATTCAGCAAGGTGTATATTTCAGTGTGCTTTTCTGTACATGCATTATGCTTCCATTAAAGAACATAAAAATTATACACATACAATGGAATATTGTTCTTGTTATTTAGTCACCAACTGTCTGACTCTTTGCGACCTCATGAACCATAGCTCTCCAGGCTCCTCCATCCATGGGATATTTCAGGCAAGAATACCGGAGTGGGTTGCCATTTCCCTCTCCAGGGATCTTCCTGACCCAGGAATCACACCCACATCTCCCATGTCTCCAGCACTGGCAGCTGTATTCTTTACCACTGAGCCACTTGGGAAGCCCTTACAATGGAATATTACTCAGCCATGAAAGAAATAATAATGCCATTTGCAGGAACATAGATGGACCTAGAGATTATCATAGTAAGTGAAGCAAATTAGACAAAGACAAATATATTAAATCATTTATTCGTGGAATCGAAAACAATGATACAAATGAACTCATTTATAAAACAGAAAGAGACTCACAGACACAGAAAACAAAGTTATAGCTACCAAAGGGGATAGCTGGGGTAGGGAGGAGGGCTAAATTAGAAATTTGGATAGTCTATACAAAACAGGTAAACAGCAAGCACCTGCTGTGAACAACAAAGATTTATACTCAATATCTTGTAATAACCTATAATGAAAAAGAATCTAAAAAAAATACATATATAGAATCACTTTGCTGTATTCTTGAAGCTAATACAACATTGCAAATTAATTATACTTCAATTTAAAAATTTAAAATTTAAAAAGTAAGAGGTGGTCTTTAATACATTTTGCCCTCTATGCCACCTTTCAGTTCTAAAACGTCTGTCATTAGAAGCTTCACTCCCCAGGGTTCTTACTTTTGTTCACGGGGTAATGAACACAGCGTCTTCTCCCCAAGTGAAAGGACTTATGGAGGGAGAAGATCAAAGTTTTGGTCAAAGGTTCAGATGCTCAGGATTCATTGAGGGGGCACCTTACAAGGAAAACTGGTGAGGAAGCAAGGGAGGGAAGTGTGGAAGGGAGTGAGAAGAGCTGAGGGAGGCTGTAGTCTTGGGAGAAGTCCAGTACTGCCTGATCCACGGTGTGATAGAGGGAGCCCCAGGGCATGGACAGAACTGCAGAGTCTTCCCCCTAACCTTGATGCAAAAGATCCTGTCTTTCAAATCCTTTTACAGTCAGTCATTGCCTACGGGCCCCCCAACCTGGAGGGCTGTCCCAATTTCCTCAAGTCTATTTGAGAAACATCACTTTCGGGAACCAAGGTGTTTAAAATTCAGACATTCTGGCACAGGCCGTGACAGGAAGGAAATTTCAGCTGCACCAGCTCTTCAGTGCAGCACTCAGGATCTTAGCTGCATCATGTGGAATCTAGTTCCCTGAACAGGGATTGAACCAGGGCGCCCTGCATTGGGAGTGAAGAGTCTGGACCACTGGACCACCAGGGAAGGAAGACACCTTAAAGACATCATGTTAAGTGAAATAAGGCAATCACGAAAGGAAAAAGACTGTAGAATTCTACTTAATATGAAGTACCTAGAGGAGCCAAATCCATAGGGCCTGCTACTCTATGTGGGCTAAGTCACTTGAATCCTGTCTGACTCCTTGCAACCCAATGGGCTGAAGTCCATCCACCAGACTCCTTTGTCCATGGGATTCTCCAGGCAAGAATACTGGAGTGGCTTGACATGCCCTCCTCCAGAGGATCTTCCGGACCTAGGAATCAAGGCTTCATCTCTTTTATCTCCTGTGTTGGTGAGAGGGTTCTTTACCACTCACACCACCTTCACAGACAGAAAGGAAAATGGTTGTTACCAGGGGCTAGAGGGAGGAAGAAATGGGATCTAATGTTTAATTGGTACAGAGCTTCTCCACCTGCAGTACAGGAGACCCCAGTTCGATTCCTGGGTCAGGAAGACCTGCTGGAGAAGGGATAGGCTACCCACCTCTAGTATTCTGGCCTGGAGAATTCCACGGACTGTATAGTCCATGGGGTCAGGAAGAGTCGTACACAACTGAGCGACTTTCACTTTCACTTTTTCAGCCTGGGAAAGATGAAAATTTTCTGGAGATGGATGATCACAGTTGCACAAAAATGTAAATATACTTAATGCCATGGAACTGCATACTTTAAAATGGTGACAATTGTAAGGTTTATATTATGCAAAATAAAAATTAGAAAATATTTTAAAATATTAAGGGCTTTTGTTGTTTTCCAGTTGCTGTCATTTGTGTCAGACTCTTTGTGATACCATGGGTTACAGCACACCAGGCTTCCCTGTCCTTCACTTTGAGTTTGCTCAGATTCATGTCTATTGAGTCAGTGATGCTGTCTAACCATCTCATCCTCTGCTGCTCCCTTCTCCTTTTGCCTTCAATCTTTCCCAGCATCAGGTTCTTTTCCAGTGAGTCAGCTCTTTGCATCAGGTGGCTAATGTACTAGAGCTTCAGTCAGTTCAGTTGCTCAGTAATGTCCAACTCTTTGCAACACCATGAACTGCAGCACGTCAGGCCTCCCTGTCCATCACCAACTCCCTGAGTTCACTCAAACTCACTACCATCGAGTCGGTGATGCCATCCAGCCATCTCATCCTCTGTCATCCCCTTTTCCTCCTGCCCCCAATCCCTCCCAGCATTAGAGGCTTTTTCAATGAGTCAATTCTTCACATGAGGTGGCCAGAATACTGGAGTTTCAGCTTTAGCATCATTCCTTCCAAAGAACACCCAGGACTGATCTCCTTTAGAATGAACTGGTTGGATCTCCTTGCAGTCCAAGGGACTCTCAAAAGTCTTCTCTAATACCACAGTTCAAAAGCATCAATTCTTTGGCACTCAGCCTTCTTCACAGTCCAACTCTCACATCCGTACATGACCACAGGAAAAACCATAGCCTTGACTAGATGGACCTTAGTTGGCAAAGTAATGTCTCTGCTTTACAATATGCTGTCTAGGTTGGTCATAACTTTACTTCCAAGGAGTAAGCGTCTTTTAATTTCATGGCTGCAATCATCATCTGCAGTGATTTTGGAGCCCAGAAAAATAAAGTCTGACACTGTTTCCACTGTTTCCCCATCTATTTGCCATGAAGTGATGGGACCAGATGCCATGATCTTCGTTTTCTCAATGTTGAGCTTTAAGCCAACTTTTTCACTCTCCTCTTTTACTTTCATCAAGAGGCTCTTTAGGTCCTCTTCACTTTTTGCCATAAGGGTGGTGTCATCTGCATATCTGACGTTATTGATATTTCTCCCGGCAGTCTTGATTCCAGCTTGTGTTTCTTCCAGCCCAGCATTTCTCATGATGTACTCTGCATATAAGTTAAATAAGCAGGGGGACAATATACAGCCTTGATGGACTCCTTTTCCTATTTGGAACCAGTCTGTTGTTTCATGTCCAGTTCTAACTGTTGCTTCCTGCCCTGCATACATATTTCTCAAAAGGCGGGTCAGGTGGTCTGGTATTCCCATCTCTTTCAGAATTTTCCACAGTTTTTTGTGATCCACACAATCAAAGGCTTTGGCATAGTCGATAAAGCAGAAATAGATGTTTTTCTGGAACTTTCTTGCTGTTCCCATGATCCAGTGGATGTTGGCAATTTGATCTCTGGTTCCTCTGCCTTTTCTAAAACCAGCTATCACGTATTGCTGAAGCCTGACTAGTGTGTGAGATGAGTGCAATTGTGCGGTAGTTTGAGCATTCTTTGGCATTGCCTTTCTTTGGGATTGGAATGAAAACTGACCTTTTCCAGTCCTGTGGCCACTGCTGAGTTTTCCAAATTTGCTGGCCTATTGAGTGCAGCACCTTCACAGCATCATCTTCCAGGATTTGAAATAGCTCAACTGGAATTCCATCACCTCCACTAGCTTTGTTCATAGTGATGCTTTCTAAGGCCCACTTGACTTCACATTCCAGGATGTCTGGCTCTAGAGTGATCACGCCATCATGATTATCTTGGTCATGAAGATCTTTTTTGTACAGTTTTTCTGTGTATTCTTGCCACCTCTTCTTAATACCTTCTGCTTCTGTTAGTTCAAAACCATTTCTGTCCTTTATCAAGCCCATCTTTGCATGAAATGTTCCCTTGATATCTCTAATTTTCTTGAAGAGATCTCTAGTCTTTTCCCATTCTGTTGTTTTCCTCTATTTCTTTGCGTTGATCGCTGAGGAAGGCTTTCTTATCTCTTCTTGCTGTTCTTTGGAACTCTGCATTCAGATGCTTATATCTTTCCTTTTCTCCTTTGCTTTTTGCATCTCTTCTTTTCGCAGCTATTTATATTGTAGCTTATTACTACTCAAATGCATGACTTTCGTATCATGGCAGTATCGGCATATTTTATACAAATGTTAGTGGTGGTTTTACTAAGTCATGTCTGACTCATGACCCCATGGACTGTAGCCCACCAAGCTCCTCTATCCATGGGATTTCCAGGCAAGAATACTGGAGTGGGTTGTATTTCCTTCTCCAGGGGATCTTCCCAACCCAGGAATCAAACCCAGGTCTCCTGCACTGCAGGCAGATTCTTTACCAGCTGAGCTATGGGAGAAGAAATACTGAAAATGTCAGTCTCCGATTGAATGCAAGTTGCGTATTCTGGCTGTGATTTCAGTGGAGGCTTCCTCTCTCCCCTTCCTTGCTGGAGAGGCCCAGAGTCTAGTTCCGTGTCAGACATGTGACAGGAGTTTGGAAACACTCATCGGATGGCCGGCTGAAGGTCTGATGGGATGCATGGGTGGACAGACAAGTGGACAGATTAAAAAAGAATGTCCACGATAAAAGGGCATTCAAAAGCATGTTATGGAAACTAGAATTCATATCCTGCACTTTGGTAGTTATGACACCTTATATCCTCAAATCACTTCATTCCCTTTTCTAAAGAAAGGTGTATATATATATGATGGAATTCAGGGTGAGGGGGTCAGGAGGCAAGTCACGCAGCAAGTGGGATCTTAGTTCTGACCAGGAGTTGAACCTGTGCCCCTTTCAAAGTTCACAGTCTTAACTACTGGACTGCCAGGCGAGTCCCCAGTGATGGATATCTTTAATCAAGTTTGAGGGTAATCTTGAATCAGAAAGGCAGAATTCAAAATTGTATGCTGCTGCTGCTGCTAAGTCGCTTCAGTCATGCTCGACTCTGTGCAACCCCATAGACAGGAGCCCACCAGGCTCCCCCGTTCCTGGGATTCTCCAGGCAAGAACACTGGAGTGGGTTGCCATTTCCTTCTCCAATGCATGAAAGTGAAAAGTGAAAGATAAATCGCTCAGTCATGTCCAACTCTTAGTGACCCCATGGACTGCCAGCCTACCAGGCTCCTCCACCTATGGGATTTTCCAGGCAAGAGTACTGGAGTGGGGTGCCATCGCCTTCTCCATCAAAATTGTATGGTGTTATTTATTTCTGAAAGAAGTATTTTATTCCCAATGATTCAGAAGAAATCACAATCCTCATTTTAACATTTACAAGTTGGCCATTTTTATCAGCTACATTTTACAGGAAAGATTACTGGAGCAAAGAGAGAGAAGTACCTTGCCCAAGAGCACGTGATGAGAAAATGAGAGAGCAGGAGCTGGGGGACAAGTCAGAGCCTGTCTATGGACCAAAATTTCTACTGGTTCTTCCTCTTAAAGAAAGAAAGATAGGAAGGAAGCAAGGGGAGGGAGAGACGGGGATGGATGGGAAAGGAAAGAACCTTCTAGTTCTGCTTTTTAAAATTTAAAAGCCAAGTCATGATCAACTCTGTGGTCCAATTTAATGCTACATTCTAATATGAACAACACAGAGTGGGGCTTCTGTGTGTCCTCCAGTTCCAGTCTCACCAAACGAAGTCTCTTGATTCCCAGGAAGCCAACCCCTTGCAGCTGCTCTGCGAGCCTGGGCCAGAGGTCCCACAACACCCAGCGCCTTGCTCACTCTTCCTGTAACAGAGGGTAACTTCCCTTAAAACACTCCAGGTTTCCAGGAGGCGGCATTGTTCTCAAACCCCCATCTTGGAGTTTCAAAAGACCTCATTTCCTCTGGCCATTCTTTCCCCTCCTCAGGCCTGCGGGGGAACAAAGTCAACCCTCCCACCCCCCTTCCTTCTGGGTCGATGTCTCCTAAGGGGCCTTCCAAAGTGCGCTTAAAGTGATAAGACATCAGCATCCTCTGTGAAGACCCACGACCTCAGGGGCGTGGTGTGGAGGATGGGGATGGTGGGGAAGGAGCAGGAGCAGGACGGGAATGAGCGAGAAATCACAGAAGGAGGAGCCTGACCAGGAAAGCCCGACAAAGTCCGTGACACTGGGTCTAAAGAGACCAATCCACTCATAAAAAAATTCATCAGGGCACCCAAAAGTGTCATTGAATTAAAATTTATTCTAACACATGTTTTTACTATCGTTGCCAAGTTAAATCAGTTTATATATAAGATGGGGTTTCCCAGGTGGTGCTAGAAGTAAAGAATCTGCCTGCCAATACAGCAGACATAAAGAGATGCAGGTTTGATCCCTGAGTCGGGAAGATCCCCTGGAGAAGGAAATGGCACCTCTCTCAAGTATTCTTGCCTGGAGAATCCCATGGGCAGAGGAAGCATGGTGGGCTAGACAGTACATAGGGTCACAAAGAGTCGGACATGACTGAAGGGACTTGGCACACACATAAGATAGTATTTATAAGCAGTAATTTTTTTAAAAAAGAAAAGAATTTGTGGTCTGCACTTTTGCATGCATGCACACTAAGTCACTTCAGTTGTGTCCAACTCTGTGTGACCCCACAAACAGTAGCCCACCAGACTCCTCCTATGGGATTCTCCAGGCCAGGATACTGGAGCGGGTTACCATGCCTGCCCCTGGGGGGGGTCTTCCCAACCCAGGAATCGAACCTGGGTCTCTTGCGTTGCAGGCAGATTCTTTACCACCTGAGCCACCAGGGAAGCCCCGATCTGTGTTCACTAGCACTCTGTTCTCCTTGAGAAGTCACTTGTCATCAATGCTGGGGTGTCTGCCTGGTCTTTATTCTTTAAACGAGTCTGTGGAAGGCCTCCCATGCCTTACAGAACTGGTCCCAGTTTTACTCTGGGCAGACACCTGCATCTCCCAGCTCATATTAGAGACTACACTGAGCAGATCTTCCTTACTCCCCTCTCAGCATTCTGGCCACCCCTTGGAGGTGCAGTCCTACTCTCGTAAGGATAAGACAGGTCAGATGCCCGGGGCCAGTTACAGGAGCCCCGGCCACTGCACAACTATTCTTTAGGATCACATTCAAAGTGTTGGCAATTTCTCTCCTGGTGGTGAGCCTGAGAAAACACAAAACTGCTCTCGGATGTCTTGCCCTTATTTTATCAGTCTACTTTGTAAAGAATAAAACAAAAAGCAGCACTTCAGACTGGAAAATGCAAACAATAGTAGGAAACGACACTCTGATTTTTGAACTCGCAAAAACAGGCCAGTTTTGGTGAAGGAGGAATTTCAGACTCTCCCCTCCCCCATCCACTTCACCATCCTAGTGTGAGGTCAGGATAGGAAATCTGAAGCTCTCCTCCAAAGAAACGACTAAAGACCAAGAATTTCAAGGTTGTTTTTTTCTTGATGCAATTTGCATCCTTAAGATTTTAACCTTAAAAATAAATTTCCGGGTATTCAAAAAAAATCAGAAACTAATTTTTTTTAAATATACATTTTCACAAAAATCTATGTGTATCCCCATGTTCACTGTACCATTATTTACAATAGCCAAGATATAGAAGCAACTTCAGTATTCACCCATAGATGAATGGATAAAGGGGATGTGGTATATTTATACAATTGAATATGAATCAACCATTAAAAAAAAATGAAATCTGGCCAGTTTGGACAACATGGGTGAACCTTGTAGGCATTATGCTAAGTAGAATAAGTCAGACAGAGAAAAACAAATGCTATCTAGTCCCATTAACTGTCAAACAAACAGACAACACAGGAGCTCACAGATACAGGAACAGATATTGGTTGTCAGAGGCGGGTGGTGCGGGCTGGTTGAAATGGGTAAAAGCAGCCAAAGAGCAGCCTTCCGGTTGTAAAATAAGTAAGGCATGGGGATATCACATACAGCCTCTGATCATAGTTAATAATACTGTATTGTATGTTTGAAAGTTTTTAAGAGAGAAGACCTTAAAAGTTTCATCACAAGAAAAAAATACCCTATAACTATGTACGGTAACAGATATTAACTAAATATTATGTAGTATACCTGAAACATATATAATGCTGTGTGTCAATTATACTTTAATGAAAAAGGAAAATAAATATCATCTAAATTTAAAAAAATACAATGATACATTTTCAAATAATATGCTCAATACTTATCTTTAGCTTCCAGACTCCTTTTCTGATGAAGTAGCTATAAATTTAAAGCATTAGGTCCATTATTAGCCTGAAAAAAGTAGACTCTATTACCAAAACATCTGGAAATTCAAGATAAATTGTGTATTTATTATACATTTATTGGATATATCTTGAGTTTAGGGACCTCTTATGTTTAGCTCTTTTTCTAAGACCTCTGCTGCTTTTTTTCAACCACTGGATTGAGTTATTTCAGGAACCACTGAACACAATTTCCCCAGAGAACAATTGCAGGTAAAAAAATTAAGTTACACTGAAAAAGTTTTACTCAAAGTTATACCTGAACATATAACTCAGTTAGACATCTGAGTGGCTCAGATGGTGAAGAATCTGCCTGCAATTGGGAGACCTGGGTCTGGAAGATTCCCTGGAGTAGGAAATGGCAACCCATTCCAGTATTCTTGCCTGCACAATTCCATGGACAGAAGACCCTGGCAGGCTACAGTCCACGGCGTCGAAAAAAGTTGGACACGACTGAGTAACTCACACTTTCACTTTCACATCTGACTGGCAATAGCCTTGACAAAGAAGCTCCCAAAATGGCAAAGGAGAGAGCACTGGCCGTAAGATTGGTAACACTTCTTAGTCAATGACTCCTGGGTGTCCCACAGGTGGGAGGGTCATTCCTGGTTCCTCAGCTCTGAGTCAAGAACTGTTGGTTTCTGACCCTTGAGCTGTGGGCCTGGGGTAAAGCCTGATGCAATCCTGGCTCTGACCTCTGCCCTTGAACTTGGGGATGACCAAGAGGTTTGAGGGAGCTGGCCCAGCAGAGGACCTGGTGAAGACCCCATGGTCAGAGCCCTCTCCAGCTGGAGCCCTAGCCCTCGGATTTGGAAGAGCTAAAGAAAGGCTGCGGCTTTTAGCACTGAGTTGGGGAAAATTTTGTTCCATAGTATTGGGTTGGCCAAAAAGTTCATTTGGGTTTTTCTGCAAGAGAAGGAAAAACCCGAGCAACTTTTTGGCCAGCTCAATAGTCTGAAGCCACAGCTACATGGCTGTGAATACACCCTGTTAGGTTTCCCCACTGGGGTCAGCACTGAGTTCCGCACTACAACTCTTCTGCTTAAGGACAGAAGACCCTTGGAGCCAGAAGGCACGAGGAAGAAGGAAATGTAGCTTTTCCCTTATTCTCAGCCTTTCCTGTGGGCCCCTTCCCCAAGTCTCACACGCCCCGGCCCGCCAGTGGAAGAAGTGCTTCTGCCAAGGGGAGCAATTCCCTGACTCCCTCATTCAGTGTCCTGGTTTTTGTTTTTGTTTTACAACTGAGCTAACTGCTCACTGATGTCTCCTGCTGATGGTTTTCAGAGCCTTGGCCAGGTTTTCAGAGCTCTATGGCCAGGCTTGCATCACAGGCATTACTCACAGAGGGTGACAGAGAGCCGGTTCAAAAAGAGACCCTGACACACGGAGGTGGTGGAAGGCAAGATAACCAAACCCTGGAGAAGCGCCAGCCCATTACTGAATCCTGGCTTCCACTTGGTCTAAGAAAACGGAGCACCAGTAGGGGCTCAAATGATGAAGAACACAAGGCAGGTATGTTTCAACACACGACTCAGCCCCGTGACATCCTTCCCACCCCCAGGTCATAGTCTCATCTCTCAGCATGGAAGCAGGTCTTACCCAACGCTGCACACACTCCCTGGTCCAGAATTCCTTCTGGGCCACCTCTTTCTGGCTGGTTGCACACCTGCTGCCCTCACCCTAATCTGAACACACAATGCCTCTGAACATCTGTGAAGATCAGGTATCCTTGTCTGAAATTAACCCACTGCACTGCCCCCTGATTTTATTTTATTTTGTTTCCTTGAACCCCTCCATGCAAGTCCAGAAGAGCTTCAGTCTTCTTCTCAGTCATAAAATCTTAATTTCAATCTTTCCCCTCATTTTCTTGTTTCATTTAGAACAGATGCCAATTCATGTTTTCCTGCTTCACTTTGTCCTGAAACCCTACCTGTCCTATATCAAGAAAAGCCATTCAGCACCTGGCCCCCGTTCCGCATTGAATTATTGATGCCACTCACACTGCGAGATTTCAAGTTCCTCTAGAGCCGTGAGGAACGCTTCCCAGATGGTGCTAATTGCAAAGAAACTGCCTGTCATGCAGGAGATGCAGGAGACACAAGTTATATCCCTGGGTCGGGCAGATCCCCTGGAGAAGGAAACGGCAACATACTCTAGTATTCTTGCCTGTAGAATTCCATGGACAGAGGAGCCTGGTGGGCTACAGGCCACAGGGTCACAAAGAGTCGGATACGAATGAAATGACTTAGCAGGAAGCAGACAATAGCCATGAACTTTGCGATTTGTTTGGTTTATTTCGTCTGCTGTGAATTTCTGTGTTCATTTAGTACTCCAAATGCAGACTAACGAGGGAGTAACAATGTGAAACCCAAAGGCAGAAAATGATGATTTTTCTTAAAAGGCACAGAGAGAAATGGGAACATTTCTAGAATAACTGGGACACAATTATTCTAGTGCCTTTTGCTCCGAAAGAACCACAGAGGTTGCCCTTTTGGCACTTGGCTCCAGCTGAACCTCGCGTGGAGATGGATGGAGGAGGAGGGGGGATGCAGGAGGTGGGTTGCACCTGGTGAGTAAGAGTTCATCCCTGGGAAGAAGCCATTGCTAGGAGCCAAGCAAACACCAGTGTTTGTCCCAGTGGCCACCGGGCAGCAGGTCTGGAGAGCCAAAGGAAACATGCACCTTCTTTCCCTTCCTGTGACCCTTCTGCCCACAACCCACCCATCCCAGTCCTCTGTCCCCCCACCCACCCCCAGAGAGCTGCCGTTCCATCCAGCTCTGTTCTTCTGGAAGAACTTTTCTGTCCTTTCTATCCCCCCAAATAGCTACAGTTTACTGGCGTGCTCAGAACTTGGCAGACTTGGAGCAAACATATACTGGAGCTTACAGAAATGATCTCACTTAATCCTCAGAGAGGCCCTGCAGTGAAGTAGGCATTATTAGGATCTTCCTTTTACAGAGAAAGAGACAGAAACCCTAAGGGTTCTTAGCTTGCCCAAAGTTACAAATCCAGCTGAGGTCTGGACCCCGAAGCCTGGCCCCCAGCTTGACATCTTTCTACTGCTCATCACCTCGCCTTCATGGCAGCCGACCTCGGCCAAATCTCCGGGCCAGCACAGCTCAGGGATGTGGGATTTTAGAGAGAGAAGGAGCCACCCTACCAGGCAGAGGCTTCCCCCGCACGTTGGAGAAACTGCAGCCCAGCACACAGTTTGTGTTCAGTGATTATTGGGCCAACAAAGGAGTGTCTTACCGGCAGCCACCTTCCCTGTCTCTGGGCAGAATCCTCCCCCAGGGTTGCTTTGTCAGGATATTCTGAGAGCCTGGGAGGAGAGCAGACCTTGGCCCAGCATTCCCAGTGGCTGCATCTGTGCAAAGATGAATATGAAGTGTGTGAAGATCCCCTATCAGGACTTCCCTGGAGGTCCAGTGACTGAGGCCCCTTGCTCCCAGAGCAGTGAGCATGCATTCAATCCCTGGTCAGGAAACTAGATCCCAAGTACAGCTGCTAAAAATCCCACATGTCACATCAAAGACCTGGCATGGCCAAATAAATTAAAATTTCTTTTTAAAAACAATAAAGATCCCTTATCTGTGCCAAGACATAGTACCTTCATTTCTCCAAAACCAAACCTGCTATCTCTGGAGCTCCCCCATTCCACTGATGTTGGAAAACTTACTCTTGCTAATTGATGATAATTTAGTCAATTTGAGATTTTTTTTCAGCCCATTTTAAGTAAATACTTACTCAGCTCATACTTTGTTCCTCGTGCCTTCTCATTTCCTTCTTCCTCAAGACAATCTAAGTTTCGAAGAGAAGAGCGTTTCTTCTCTAAGACCAAAATTTTATTTCTGAATGAAGTGTTTAGAGACCATGGTACTGTTAGTAGCAACTCCCAGTTGGAGGCAGATGCATGAGTCTCATGTGGTTGGCCCAGGGCTGCCAAGGGCAGGGTTCACCTGTCATCAAATTGGCAGTCCATGGGGGCCCCAGAGACCAGGCTGAGTCGGAGATTCTCTGAGCTTTCCATTGGTTTCTGTGATTACTAAGGAGATCTTAGATGCAAACATATTTTCCAACACAAGGGAGAGGTGTCAGAGGGCCCTCTGTCACAGACCCTAGCATGACTTGTAGGAGCTGGGCAGTCAGACCGAGCCACGTGGGAACTGAAGTCACCCTGACCTTCTGCCCTGCTTTACAGCCTATGTTAGTTAAGGAAAAACATAAGTACCAGTATTTTGTGGCTTAACATGATCAAAATGTATTTCTCACCCCGTAAGAGCCCAACACAAAGGTTGCCTGTAGGTTGGATTGGTTCATCTCATGATGCTACTGTCTCCTGACCGATGGGGGAACGACAGTGGTAAAGTCATCACTGATTCTTAAAAACCTCAGCCCAGAAGTGACAAGTTTCAC
>SJYC01009143.1:0-42406 GCA_006408675.1 Madoqua kirkii
ATCAAGAAAAGCCATTCAGCACCTGGCCCCCGTTCCGCATTGAATTATTGATGCCACTCACACTGCGAGATTTCAAGTTCCTCTAGAGCCGTGAGGAACGCTTCCTAGATGGTGCTAATTGCAAAGAAACTGCCTGTCAGTGCAGGAGATGCAGGAGACACAAGTTATATCCCTGGGTCGGGCAGATCCCCTGGAGAAGGAAACGGCAACATACTCTAGTATTCTTGCCTGTAGAATTCCATGGACAGAGGAGCCTGGTGGGCTACAGGCCACAGGGTCACAAAGAGTCGGATACGAATGAAATGACTTAGCAGGAAGCAGACAATAGCCATGAACTTTGCGATTTGTTTGGTTTATTTCGTCTGCTAGGAATTTCTGTGTTCATTTAGTACTCCAAATGCAGACTAACGAGGGAGTAACAATGTGAAACCCAAAGGCAGAAAATGATGATTTTTCTTAAAAGGCACAGAGAGAAATGGGAACATTTCTAGAATAACTGGGACACAATTATTCTAGTGCCTTTTGCTCCGAAAGAACCACAGAGGTTGCCCTTTTGGCACTTGGCTCCAGCTGAACCTCGCGTGGAGATGGATGGAGGAGGAGGGGGGATGCAGGAGGTGGGTTGCACCTGGTGAGTAAGAGTTCATCCCTGGGAAGAAGCCATTGCTAGGAGCCAAGCAAACACCAGTGTTTGTCCCAGTGGCCACCGGGCAGCACGTCTGGAGAGCCAAAGGAAACATGCACCTTCTTTCCCTTCCTGTGACCCTTCTGCCCACAACCCACCCATCCCAGTCCTCTGTCCCCCCACCCACCCCCAGAGAGCTGCCGTTCCATCCAGCTCTGTTCTTCTGGAAGAACTTTTCTGTCCTTTCTATCCCCCCAAATAGCTACAGTTTACTGGCGTGCTCAGAACTTGGCAGACTTGGAGCAAACATATACTGGAGCTTACAGAAATGATCTCACTTAATCCTCAGAGAGGCCCTGCAGTGAAGTAGGCATTAGTAGGATCTTCCTTTTACAGAGAAAGAGACAGAAACCCTAAGGGTTCTTAGCTTGCCCAAAGTTACAAATCCAGCTGAGGTCTGGACCCCGAAGCCTGGCCCCCAGCTTGACATCTTTCTACTGCTCATCACCCCGCCTTCATGGCAGCCGACCTCGGCCAAATCTCCGGGCCAGCACAGCTCAGGGATGTGGGATTTTAGAGAGAGAAGGAGCCACCCTACCAGGCAGAGGCTTCCCCCGCACGTTGGAGAAACTGCAGCCCAGCACACAGTTTGTGTTCAGTGATTATTGGGCCAACAAAGGAGTGTCTTACCGGCAGCCACCTTCCCTGTCTCTGGGCAGAATCCTCCCCCAGGGTTGCTTTGTCAGGATATTCTGAGAGCCTGGGAGGAGAGCAGACCTTGGCCCAGCATTCCCAGTGGCTGCATCTGTGCAAAGATGAATATGAAGTGTGTGAAGATCCCCTATCAGGACTTCCCTGGAGGTCCAGTGACTGAGGCCCCTTGCTCCCAGAGCAGTGAGCATGCATTCAATCCCTGGTCAGGAAACTAGATCCCAAGTACAGCTGCTAAAAATCCCACATGTCACATCAAAGACCTGGCATGGCCAAATAAATTAAAATTTCTTTTTAAAAACAATAAAGATCCCTTATCTGTGCCAAGACATAGTACCTTCATTTCTCCAAAACCAAACCTGCTATCTCTGGAGCTCCCCCATTCCACTGATGTTGGAAAACTTACTCTTGCTAATTGATGATAATTTAGTCAATTTGAGATTTTTTTTCAGCCCATTTTAAGTAAATACTTACTCACTCATACTTTGTTCCTCGTGCCTTCTCATTTCCTTCTTCCTCAAGACAATCTAAGTTTCGAAGAGAAGAGCGTTTCTTCTCTAAGACCAAAATTTTATTTCTGAATGAAGTGTTTAGAGACCATGGTACTGTTAGTAGCAACTCCCAGTTGGAGGCAGATGCATGAGTCTCATGTGGTTGGCCCAGGGCTGCCAAGGGCAGGGTTCACCTGTCATCAAATTGGCAGTCCATGGGGGCCCCAGAGACCAGGCTGAGTCGGAGATTCTCTGAGCTTTCCATTGGTTTCTGTGATTACTAAGGAGATCTTAGATGCAAACATATTTTCCAACACAAGGGAGAGGTGTCAGAGGGCCCTCTGTCACAGACCCTAGCATGACTTGTAGGAGCTGGGCAGTCAGACCGAGCCACGTGGGAACTGAAGTCACCCTGACCTTCTGCCCTGCTTTACAGCCTATGTTAGTTAAGGAAAAACATAAGTACCAGTATTTTGTGGCTTAACATGATCAAAATGTATTTCTCACCCCGTAAGAGCCCAACACAAAGGTTGCCTGTAGGTTGGATTGGTTCATCTCATGATGCTACTGTCTCCTGACCGATGGGGGAACGACAGTGGTAAAGTCATCACTGATTCTTAAAAACCTCAGCCCAGAAGTGACAAGTTTCACTTCCACTCACGTTCCAGTGGCTGCTCTCCCGGCCCCACCTCCCCTCCTTTCCATCCTCTCCCCACCACTGACCCAGTTTCCTGGGGCGGCTGCAGGGGCCTTGCAGGGAGGCAGACACTCACACGGAGACCACACCCTCACCAGAGCCAGGTGGAGCCTCAAAGTCAGAAAGTCTGGGTTGAGGAGTCAACTGTTGGTGACAGATAAACCTGGGTTAAATCCCAACTCCCCTCTCACATACGAGTTAACCTTGAGCCACTTTCTTAGCTTGGGACTCTGGATACACATCAAGCATTCAGCAGTCCCTCTGGGTCATGTCAAGTGCTTAAGTGTGAGCCACTGTGTTGGCTATGGTCTCTATTCAAACTGCAGAGGCCAAAGCCAAGTCCCCAGAGCCAGTGACACTTACTCGCGGCCACTGGAGCCCTTTGCATGGTACGCATTAGAATCAGGAGTGGGAGCTCCCCGATGGCCTAGTGCTTAAGAATCCACCTGCCGATGATCCCTGGCCCAGGAAGATCCCACATGCCGTGGAGCAGCTAAGCCCATGTGCCACATCTGCTGAAGCCTGCACACTTAGAGCCTGTGCTCCTCAACAAGAGAAGCCATAGATAGCAGTGAGAAACCCACACACTGCAACTGGAGAGACGCCCCCGCTTGCCACAGCTAGAGAAAGCCCCCAAACAGCAGTGAAGACCCATCGCAGACAAAAATAAATAAATAGATAGATAGATAAATTTGAAAAAAAAAGAGTTGGAGAGAGAGGTGGGCACCTTGTCCCTTCTTCAGCCTCCTCGGAGGCCACGCAGCTGCAGGAACAGTTGACGCAGAAACGGACACAGGAAAGGAAGGACACAGCAGGGGAGGATGTAGGGGATAACTGATCAGGGAGGGGCGAGTGGAGGGGGTGAGAGCCACAGGCAGCAGGTGGAGGCTGGCGGGGGCCCCGTGAAGGAGCCAAGGAAGCAGGGAGGACCTGAGAGTGTTAACACAGGCCCTAGACATCCCCCAGCCCGAGCCACGTCCACTTCTCAGAGGACGGACAACGGGTCTTGGAAATTGTCCTTGTCCACACTGGGTTCTGGGTCATGATTCTCCCAAGCGCTCATCTCAGAAACCTGCTACTATTCCCCAGATGTTGCGGGTTAAACCGTGACCCACTCTCCAAAATGGATATGTTGACATCCTAACCCCTGGCACAGTTAAAGGTGATCTTCACAGAAACTCTCATCCTTCCACATGTAAGTTGAGGTCACACTGGAGTCAGGTGGGCCCTTAATCCAATGTGACTGATGTTCTTATATGAAGAGACATAGGGGCAGGACCCCGCAGAGTGGGAAATGCCGAGGAAAGATGAAGGAGGACAGTCCTGTGACCACGCCGCAGAGATTATAGTGCTAACCGGCAACCTCAGGCTGCAAAGCACTGATGGGCACGGCCAGCCGCTGGGGTGGAGCGATTAGGAGATTCTCCCTCCAGCCCCACAGCAGGAGCAAGCCTGCAGACACAGCCTCCAGAGCTGTTGTTTTAAACCACCTAGTTTGTGGGGGTTTGTTACAGCAGTCCTTGTTACTAGAACAACCCTCCTGCATTTGACAAATATTATTGAGCATGGATTGGGCTTCCCTCGTGGCTCTGCAGTAAAGAATCTACCTGCAATGCAGGAGATGTGGGTTTGATCCCTGGGCTGGGAAGATCCTCTGGAGAAGGGAATGGCAACCCACTCCAGTACACTTGCCTGGAGAATCCCATGGACAGAGGAGCCTGGCGGGCCACATAGCATCCACGGGGTTGCAAAAGAGTCAGATATGACTCAGCAACTAAACAACAGCTATTGAGCTCTTACCCTCTGAGTATTAAACAAAACAGATTTGGGCCCTGCCTCTATAAAACTACAGTCTGCTGGGAGAGACTGACATTAATTTAAAAGTTAATTATGGAAGTCCAGGGGTCTTAGTCATTTTTTCATCCTGCAGTGGATGCTAGCACAGTGCACGCTTGCTCAGTCACTTCAGTCATGGCCGACTCTTTGCAGCCCCATGGACGGTACCTGCCAGGCTCCTCTGCCTGAATTCTCCAGGCAAGAATACTGGAGTGGGTTGCCATTCCCTTCTCAGGAGATCTTCTCAACGCAAAGACTGAACTCGGGCTCTTATGTCTCCTGCAATAGAAGGAGGGCTCTTTACCACTAGGGACAACACTGCAGCTGCTCCGAATTCTTTTCCTTCTCCCCTGCCCCTCTGGGGAGGTTTTCTCCCTTCCTGGTCCTTTCTCATGCAAAGAAATTTAAACTCTCTTGGCTTCTCAGAAAGGGTCCTGCTTAGATGCCACGGGAAAGGTGAACGTATTAATATTTGACATTCAGATTTCATTTTTGTTCTCCTCATGAACTCGTACATTATCAAGTGAATTTATAAAGAACCAGCTGCAGAGCAGCCTCAGGTCTTTGCTTTTTGCAAAGCAGGAATGATTCTGAATTATTTGCAGACCTCGAAAATCCAGAGGTCTAATCAAGAGCCCTTCTTCTGGGGCAGAAAATGAACACCTTACGTGAAATCTCTTATCACATGGTTTCTCAAATGGGGCCTCTGGTATAATAGACACTTTCTCATTTTCCCCATTTGACACCGGTTCACTGTTGGTCAAGGTGCCCTGCCGGATGCCAGAAAAAAGAACCTGGGCTGGGGATTTACAGATGTGTGCCCTTGGGGAAGTCCCTCCAAGTCTCAGCCTCATCGTGAGCCCGAGCAGGGCGAGAGGTTGCTACTAGACACCGCTGAAGACCAGGGCAAGCTCCAGGATGCAATCAGCTTGGGTAGCAGACAGCGAGGATTAGAAAGACCAACTGAAGAACAGAGCTCTCCGTTCTCAAAACTTCACCAATTGTTTGTTAACTAGGCCCCAGTGATTGGCTTCAGTTCATCAGCATTTCTTTGATGCTGATCTCCTAAGTGATATTTAGGAGATTCCTTAGCAACCAGCATCCTTAGAAGAGCTAAAGAACCAAGACATCACAGCGTTTTTGGCCCAACTGAGGCAAAGTGGCCAGCAGAGAAGTCTGGAACCTGGGTAACTCACATTGGAAGGTCAGGGAGGCAGAAACCAACATAATATTGTAAAGCAATTATCCTCCAATTAAAAAGAAAGAAATTTGTAAAAAAAAAAAAAAAAAAGGCCAGGGAACTTCCAGAATTGATCTTGATACCAGCTGACACCTCAGAGTGGCCAGGAATTTGCTACCTTCACTACTTTAAGGCCTGGGATCCTAAATGTCTTGTTATTAACTTACTGACTGTTGTTCACGGTTATCCCACTGGGAATAAATTCATTTGGTATAAATCTTAATGTCATATGTATAGGACTTTCCTAAGAATTACTGTATGATCCGGCATTAATTAATCTCTCTTTAAGGTGAAGTGCTGGGCTTCCCTGGTGGTTCAGTGGTAAAGAAGAAGCCTGCCAATGCAGGGGACATGAGTTCAATCCCTGGTCCAGGAAGATCCCACCTGCCATGGAGCCACGAAGCCCATGCACCACAACTATTGAGCTCTAGATCCCAGGAGCTGCAACTCCTGCAACAAAGCTTGCGAGCCCTAGAGCCAGTCAGTGCTTCGCAATAAGAGAAGTTACCACATCGAGAAGCCCTCAGACTACAACTAGAGAGAAGCCTGCACAGCAACAAAGACCCAGCACAGCCAAAAATAAATAAATAACATTGCAAAATAAAATGAAGTGAAATGGTAACCATCAAGTCATACTTTTTGGGTCCTTAAGCCACTGGCAGAGCCTTTGCAGTAACTATTATTATTTGTGAATTGCACGTGGTGTTTTCAAATGTATGCATTCAGAGATGTCTCCCAGCACCCCGCTCCCCTATCTATACATCACTGCTGCTTTGCCAAACAGATTGGTCCAATCAATACCTCCGTGTCATTGTCTTTAAAGATGTCACCTTGTGTTTGCAGCTGTTAGTCCATCAATACATGTAAAGATTTCTGAACAGCTTCTATGGCTGTGAAACGAATCACATTTTTACACCACATTCATCTCAAGGACCATCCAGCTAGGAAAGTCATCAAGATCTTTTCTACTATGCCATGAAAATGTTCTCTTGATTGCCTACCATACCTTATCACAGAGGGGTCGATTCACCACAAAATAAGATCATATTCTAGAATGGAACTTTAGAATCAGATTACTTCCAGGGGAGTGCTATTGTAACTCAGATGACTTCATATGAACATATTTAGTATATCACCCCAAACATGCTGATGCCAACTGAAAAATGAAAAACCATGCAGATGCTTGTCATATTCTAATCAGACACTGAATGTTCTGAATACACAGCCCATCCATTCGCTCTGGTGCAAATGGAAACGAGCAGAAACAGACACCAACGGCAGAGAAAATATTCAGCAAAGAAACACAAAACAGTAAATCATCATGGTGCTGACACTTCGTGAACTTGACCTTAAAGATCTGAACAGCAAAAGAGAGTTGTTTTAAAGGGGTCAAACTATAAATTTAATTTATGTGGGGTCTTGTGATACGGACCCAAAGCAGAGGTGACATACACATATAATTTTGAGTTAGACAACTCATTTGACTCATTTTATTAATTCCACTCCAACTTTTGGCATTTGATTAGCCCTCTTAGTATTTAATTCCAAACCCCTAGAGCAAATGCCTAGTGTCTACTGAATTGTTTTTTATTCCATAGTTTTGTGTGTGTATGTGTGTGTGAAAAGCACAGCGTGATGCAGGCGAGTCAGTAGTTTACTGTAAAGTACAAGGTCCATGTAACTCACATCCTTGTTGGCTTCTATGAGAAGCTGCTGTGAGTCTCCTTGAGACAGTGTTTGTCTCACTCTTGGTCATGACAGCGTGATGGATATGATCCATCATGTTCATTTCCTTCCTGTGTTCCTTGCCCTGTTGGAACAGGCATGAGATGATGGTAATCTGATGAAAACTCAACATGATTTGTTTATTACTGGAGGTTTATTTAAGGCCGTCACCATGACCTATATCCATTAGTAACCTCACAGGTCCTTAAAGAGACACTAATAATAATACCTGACTTTCTCAAAACTCAGTATACTAAGTACAAACCCACAGAAAAGGTGTTTCTTTGCTCCACTTCTCCCCTGACTTCCCATCCCTTTTAAGAATCACTTTGAGTTGTATACACTTTCACATACACACACACACAAAAGAACACTTCAGGACATTAATAATCCAATATTACATAGTGAGGTACACTAAAGAAAATAAAAATGCTCAACACTCTTGAGTGAAATGGAATTTTCATGACCTGACATGGTTTTGAAACGTTTATCTACTAACAAGAAAAAAAACCAAGTCCAGCCAAAAGTTGTAGACATTTCCTCATGTCCACTAACCCAGATCCAACTAGAGTACTGGAACGGTGGCTGTTCTCATTGTGTTCTGCTGATACCAAGCCAGTTTAGCTTCTGCAAGATCACTGCAAACCCCAGATGGGAGAAACTCCATACCTATGGCGTCTAGCAAGGAATTAAGCATCTGACCCAGTGCCCTCTGGGAAAAACAGCTGTATCAGGGGGAAAATGAGAAGATGAATCAGGCAAGTCTTTACAGAACATTTGTTGATGAGGCCTCACCTTGTAGAGTACTAGCAAAATCTCTCACTTGAGCCTTCTATCTGGAGATATACACAGGTACACCAGGATAGTCAGCCCTCATATCTGCCTATTCCCCAAAAGAAAATAAAAATGCTCAACACTCTTGAGTGAAATGGTATTTTCATGACCTGACATGGTTTTGAAACGTTTATCTACTAACAAGAAAAAAAACCAAGTCCAGCCAAAAGTTGTAGACATTTCCTCATGTCCACTAACCCAGATCCAACTAGAGTACTGGAACGGTGGCTGTTCTCATTGTGTTCTGCTGATACCAAGCCAGTTTAGCTTCTGCAAGATCACTGCAAACCCCAGATGGGAGAAACTCCATACCTATGGCGTCTAGCAAGGAATTAAGCATCTGACCCAGTGCCCTCTGGGAAAAACAGCTGTATCAGGGGGAAAAGGAGAAGATGAATCAGGCAAGTCTTTACAGAACATTTGTTGATGAGGCCTCACCTTGTAGAGTACTAGCAAAATCTCTCACTTGAGCCTTCTATCTGGAGATATACACAGGTACACCAGGATAGTCAGCCCTCCATATCTGCCTATTCCCCATCTGTAGAGTCAATGAACCACAGGTGCAAAGTATTCAAAAGAAAATTCCAGAAAGTTCCAAAACCCAACTTGAATTTGCAGTGGGGTCGACTATTTACATAGCATTTACATTGTATTTACCGTGTACAGGAGGGTTGTGGTCGTTTTGCTGTTTCAGTCACTAAATCATGTCCGACTCCTTTGCGACCTCATGGACTGTAGCCCACAAGGTTCCTTCTGTCTGTATGTGTAGGTTATATTTGAACACCATGTTATTTTATAATAAGGGGGCTTGAGCATCCTTGGATTCTGGCACCCATGAGGGGTCCTGGAATCAATCCCCCTCAGACACTGAGGGACCGCAGCACCTAAGGATGCAGTTTGCAGGTCCACACAGCTTATGTGTGCATGCTGAGTCTCTCCAGTCATGTTCAGCTCTTTTTGATCTTCTGGACTGCAGCACACCAGACTCCTCCGTCCAGGAGATTCTCCAGGAAAGAATACTGGCGTGGGCTGCCATGCCCTCCTCCAGGGACTCTTCCTGACCCAGGGACTGAACCACGTCTCTTACGTCTCCTGCATTGGCAGGCGGGTTCTTTACCACTAGTGCCACCTGGGAAGCCCCAGTCGAGCTTAACTCTGTTCAAAATTATTTTAAGAGTCTGCAGAAAAGATGCATAAAGCACTGTGTTTTGAAGTGTTTGATTTGTCAGCATGAAGGTTTTTTTGGTGTCCAGATATGTGAAGTGGAAATAGAAGACAGTTTGCTAGGTGACTCACTGGGTAAAGAATTCACCTGTAATGCAGGAGACCTGGGTTTGATCCCTGGATCAGGAAGATCCCCTGGAGAAGGAAATGGCAACCACTCTAGTATTCTTGCCTGGAGAATTCCACAGACAGAGGAGCCTGGTGGGCTACAGTCCATGGGGTCACAAAGAGTCGGACACAACTAAAGCCACTTAGCACGCGCGCATGCAGCATAACCTTTAGACATTTTGCTTCTGGTTTTCTCCATAAAAGAATAAGCCAGACAGATGAAAGACTGAGTTTGAAAGAGCTAGTTCACTCCTGTGTTTCTTTGTCACCTCTTTTAAATTCATTAGAGGAAAAAACCCATGAAACAAATGATTATATTAGATAGGAACTAGAAAGTCACGGGCTTTCCCGGTGGCTCAGTGGTAAAGAAACCGTCTGCCAGTGCAGAAGATGCGAGTTCAGTTTCTGGTCAGGAAGATCCCTTGGAGGAGGGCACAGCAGCCCACTCCAGTATTCTTGCCTGGGAAATTTCACGAACAGAGGAATCTGGTGTGCTGCAACCCACGGGGTTGCAGAGTCAACATGACTTAGAAAACAACCAACAGCGACAAAGAAAGCCAGAGTGCTAAGGGGGAGAGACCAGCATACAAGAAGGTGGCTGCAGGCCACAGCACCCAGACAGTGTGCTGAGTGGCTGGTAAAGCCTTGGGGAACTTGCCCGAAAACAGGACCGTGGCCGCAGTGACCCAACTTCCACAAAATCGATCCTAATGGCAAGATTATCACCACCACATGAAATGCACGGTCAGGACATTTATTGATAGAAGAGTTTTCCTTCAGTCAGCAGATGAAACAAAGATGATTCCACCTTGAAGGTTAATGACTTGACCAAAGAGTCTGAGTTTTTCCTCTGAGTAGCAAGAAGGAAGGCTCTCTGGCCCTGGGTTCTTTAAAATGAGATTTTCTGCACTAAATGCAAGCTCAATAACAAACCCTTATAGCACCATTCTGTCTGCCTTTCTTGAACCAAATGAAAGCTGTTATTTAGTTTTGACTCTTGCTTGCAAGATGAAGTGGTCTCACGGTCTCCAGAGATTTGTAACCTCACACGTGCAGAAGGACTATAAATTATGTGCTTTTGTTCCCAACCTGGCAACTTCTTCCTTACACTTTTTTTCCTGTACAAACATCTGAAGAAAGTACTCAGAAACTGTGGGTAACTGTGCTGTAGGGAGAGAGGCTTCCTTTTAAGGAGAGGGAGGAAGAAACACTCTAGAGGATGAGAAAAACACTCTGAACCATGGGGCTTGGTGAAGTGAGCTTAACTTTTAAGAGGTGGTTCTGGCGTCTCATTGGAACTTACTGTTGTTGCTATTTAGACGCTAAGTTGTACTCGACTCTTTGCGACCCCATGGACTATAACTTGCCAGGCTCCTCTGTCCATGGACACTCCAGGCAGAAATGCTGGAGTGGGTTGCCATTTCCTTCTCTAGGGGGTCTTCCTAACTTGGGGATCAAACCCTTGTCTCCTGCATTGGCAGGCAGATTCTTTGCCACTGAGTCACCGTTTGAATTTACTAATAATAGTGAATATCTTCCCAAGAAAACACAAAAATAGACCATCTCAAACTCAGCAAAAAAACCTCAAACACCATCTGTTGCTGCAGTGAACCATTTGACTGGGAGAGGAGGTGGCTGACAAATAGAAGTTCACACATAAATATCCACTTTGTGTCCTCTGCCTGGGACCCTTGCTGGGATGCTCAGATTACTATGTTCTTTAAAAAAAAAAGTGTGAAAGCATGTACGTGACACATTTATGTAGCTTTGGAGAAGCAACTTAGATTAAGCAAAGGTGTCAAAGAAGTTTGAAGTAGGGAATTTTTTTTCTTTTCTTTTCTTCTAATTTTTTAATTTTAGGTAATGGCACCCCACTCCAGTACTCTTGCCTGGGAAATCCCATGGACGGAGGAGCCTGGTGGGCTGCAGTCCATGGGGTCGCTAAGAGTCAGACATGAATGAGGGACTTCACTTTCTCTTTTCACCTTCATGCATTGGAGAAGGAAATGGCAGCCCACTCCAGTGTTCTCGCCTGGAGAATCCCAGGGACAGGGGAGCCTGGTGGGCTGCTGTCTATGGGGTCGCACAGAGTCGGACACGACTGAAGCGACTTAGCAGCAGCAGCATAGCACATTAACAATGCTGTGATAGTTTGAGGTGAACAGGGAAGGAACTCAGCCATACGTATACATGTATCCATTCTCCCCCAAACTCCCCTCCCATCCAGGCTGCCACATAACCCTGAGCAGAGTTCCTCGTGCTCTACAGTAAGGTCCTTGTTGGTTATTCATTTTAAATATCGCAGTGTGTCCAAAGTGCCTAACTATCCCTTCCTCCCATATCCCCCCACTCTCCCAGCCCTGGCAACCATTAGTTCATTTTCTAAGTGTGTGAGTCTCTTTCTGTCACGTAAGTTCATTTGTAACATTTTTTAGATTCCATATATATAAGGAGTGTCACATGATATTTCTCCTTCTCTGTCTGACTTATGAAGTGAGGAATATTTTGATGCTGCTTTGAAGGGATTTCCCTTCTAAAACACACAATCATCCCTTGACGGTTTTTGACTTGCTAAACAAGATCACTGCATTGAACGTAGTTTAAACCTGCCTCTAAACCAAGGGCTGGTTTGCAGTTGCCCAGACCATGCCAGAATTCAACTCTGTTTCAGAGATGTTAAAAGGGAAAAAAAGATTATCTGGAAATAAAATACTTTTTAAAACTTAACCCATGGCATGACTGGGCATTGTCTTGATCTGGGAAATCATGTTCACGACATCAGCAGAGCATTTGTGCTTCAGTATCCTCTCGAAGCAGTACTATGCAAGGGCAGAGACTGGTGTTTGGTAATGAAGGAATGACTTTCCAGATCTGCCTGGTAAATAGCAGTTTGATTAGATCATCTGGCCTTTAATAAAGAAGAATGGGAGCAGAGGAACAGGGACCAGACCAAAACAGAAAACTCTCCTCCAACCTCCACAGCAAATCTCCCTGGGTTGTCCCCGAGACTTCAAGTTGACCCATATCGGCAAAGCCCCAGGGAGCAGTTAGCACGGGAGCTGAGAGCTCAGTCCTGCCTGTGATGTTTCCAGTGACAAGCGCGGTGCGGCCACACGGCTTTCAGCGCCGGAACCCGTGGCTGTGCTCAAAGCGGCCGGTAGATGGCGCACCAGGCCTCCGCCTCAGCCGGCCCAGCCGCTTGGGCTGGTGAGGCAAGCAAGGATTTTGATTCTTCAAAAACATAAATTCTACTTGATGAACAATAATAATAAAGGAAATTGACTACTGGGCACCATGGAGATGAATTTTTAAAGCCCCGAACTCCAGTTATTTGAGATTATTTAATTTAATTTACTACATTTGAATAACTGTGGTGTAATGACGCATGGCAGGGCATTTAGGCTTTATGGCTTCTAAATGCTCCTCTTCAGGGCGATTGCTCGGTTGCTTGGTCGCCAGAGAACTCTGCCCCGATCTCAAACCCTGTAAACAAACTGAGAGCATAATTGCACGTTGGGTGAAAAGCAGACCGGTGTGGGGGGCGGGGGAGAGGGAGCCCAGTTACAAAATTTCCCCTTTAGGGGGAATGCACACCTCAAAAGTACTGGAAGTTCAGTGCTAAGGGCCTTCTTAATAAAAGCACAGCAGCGGAGCCTAAGCGGAGTGTTTTCCAGCTGCTTCTTGAATAGAATCCTTCTCTCTTAACAAATAAGATCTCTAAAAATCTTGAATAAGCTCTAATCATCTTTATTAAAGATCTTATTTGTTTTAAGAGATAAGGATTCTACTTCAAGAAGTACCTGGAAAGCACTTAGCTTAGCCTCTTCTGCTTTCACATCTAGTTTTTAAGTTGGTGAATGTGTGTGTGCTAAATCATGTCTAACTCTGTGACCCTGTGAAGTGTAGCCGGCCAGGCTCCTCTATCCATAGGATTCTCCAGGCAAGCATATTGGAGTGGGTTGCCATGCCCTCTTTTTGGCATGGTTGCCATGCCATGTTCTTCCTGAGGAAGGGATCGAACCCAAGTCCCTTATGTCTCCTGCATTAGCAGGCAGGTTCTTCACCTGGGAAGCCCAAGGTGGTGAACATACGTTTCTAATACAAATGAGGACACTGCAAAACTTAGAAATTCTGTTCATCTTCTGATCCACAAATTTTCTACAAGCAGATGCAAAAAGTACTTTTATAAAAACGCAGCCCCTTCCCCTCCGTGTAGCTCCAGCACACACGATCTGTGTTTGCACAGATGTGAGTGTGTGCGTGCACAGGCACACGTATTGGTCCAGAGCTCTTCGGGTGTGTACACGTCTGTGCAGGGATGCACACGCTGTCTGTGTACCCCTCTCCTCTATTGTTTTCAGCATAACTGATTTTGGCACCAGCTCTTTAGCACTGTGGAAGGGCCTTCATTAGCACTGGGACAGTGTCCAAGAAGAATCCAGAAAAATCAACACATGGCTGCTCTTGTTCTCACGATAAATGACAGCTTTGGTGGAAAACACAACAGTCAAGAAGCAAAACAAAAACCAAAAAGCAACAAGAGTAGCGATAACATGAGTAGAAGTCAGACATCATGAACTCAGATTTTTTAAAAATTAAATGTATTTATTTATTCCATTTTTACAGCTCTCTTCCTTTGCCATTCACCCTCTGGGTACTTTCACACCATTAGAAAATAATGAAAGTATATTAAGTATCCTAAGGAAAAAACTGAACTGAACTGAGCTGAAGGGAAAAAAAACCAACAGTCATGTGGTCTTATGTCTGTTTATAGACACAAACATGCTTATTATATTCTTTAAAATGTGTGAAAACATATAAGGGGCACATTTATGTAACCTTACTGTTACAGTGAGGCATAAGCTGCTTTATCGGTAAACTGATAAAGTAAACTTGATCAGTCCCCAAATTGAATGCTGTCCTTTGAACCTTTCATACCAATAATCCACAGTTCTTTGGAACCAGGATTCTGAAAAGATGAGCCTTTCTTGGAAACAAGAATCTCCCTAATTACCTAAAAGTTTTGTCTCAAAACCATTAACAGGAATTTTTGGGTCGTTCAGCTGCCACAAGATTATGTAAAGAAGGCAGTAATTTCTAAACTAGTCAAAAATCCAGCAACAGCGCATGTGTGTACATGGATATGTCCTTCCATCATACCTAAATAGGTAGATGATAAATCATACATTGAATGAAAGCAGTAAACAAACGAACTATGGAAAACTTGGCTTCAAAGGGTTAATTCCTTTGCTCATCAGCTGTCAAAACAATGGTGGAAAATTGAAGTGTGCGCGGCCCTTTAAGGCCAGAGGCTGTGCCCAGAAGACCAGCCAGCAAGAGAGAAAACCCCACGGGGTCTTGAGCAAAGAAAAGCTATGAAGCCATTGTGCTCTTCATCTCTCTATTAATCCTTTGCCTTCTCTTTCCTCAGTTTCTCAGATTTTGTGAGTTGTAATTGGAGAGTCTTGAGATTTTTCAAGGAGAAGGGAATGAGGAACAAGACAGCAGTGGCACCAATGTGAAAAAGGAAAGGAGGGAGACAGTACCTGGGATTTGTAGGCACTCACTGTCTCCCTTCCTTTAAAATGCTTCACTGCTTTTTCCCTTTCTCTTGAAAATTTTTGAGGCCTTCCTTGCTTCAGAAGAGGCCAAGGATGAGTATGGGGTAGGCTCGAACCCTGCAGGATGCTGGTGGTGAGAGTCCAGAGGAGAAGAAAGGCGAACGTGAGAAGCAAGAGAAGGCAAGAGAAGCCTCTGAAAGAACCCACTCTTAAGCTTTAAGACATGCTAGGAGAACATTTCTGGAGTAACTCAGAATCAGGAACAGCCTGAGAGGGTAGATCACAGCCGAGAGGAAACTCCAAGCTAACTCACTCATTTCACACAGGTTTATTAAGTGCCCCTGATGTGACAGCCAGCTTTCCCCCATGGTTCAGCGGTAAAGCATCTGCCTACAATGCAGGAGACGCAGGTTCAATCCCTGGGTCAGGAAGATCCCCTGGAGAAGACCATGGTAACCCACTCCGGTATTCTTGCCTAGAAAATCCCATGGACAGAGGAGCCTGGTGGGCTATAGACCATTGGATTGCAGAGAGTCAGACATGACTGATGGATTGAGAAAATGGGCATGATGTGACAGGCCTATTAAGCCCTAGGCAAGCGAAAGTGAGCAAGCTACTTCTTCTCAGTGACTTCCTTGCGGAGAACATGGCCACCATCCTGTCTGACCTCAGACTCAGTCAAAGTTCAAAATCCTCTAACACAGGAGAGAGAGGTGAAAACCCTTATGAGTCTGCAGGTCAAGAAGAAATTAAGTCCATCTCTCCTGATCACTGAATGTTGAAAGGACACCCTCTCAGGACTTCAGCGGTCATTCCAAACTAGAGCTTAAGTATCTGTTGACAATGGGCTTCCCTGGTGGCTCAGTGAGTAAAGAATTCACCTACAGTGCAGGAGACATAGGTTCGATTCTTGGGTGAGGAAGATCCCCCGGAGGAGGGCATGGCAACCCACTCCAGTATTCTTGCCTGGAGAAGCCAATGGAAGGGGATCCATTGGGTTGCAAAGAGTCAGACACAACTAAAGCAACTGATCATGTGCACACGTCTGTTGACAACAGTCCATCCTTAGAAATGGCTCCATTTCAACCCACTACTGACCATTATTATGAATAAGCTCATGCTGGACAGACTGTCTTGCTCTCCAAGAAGGACCAGAAAGCCGACTGAAAAGTCTCCAAGAGGAGGAGAGCTTCTAAACAGATCAGAGGCTACCTCTCAACAGCCTATTCAATAACCCCACAGAGGAGGACAGAAGCGGCCCGGCTCTTGGCAGGAAGACCAATGTCAACACTCTCTATATTTATTTATTGGCAGTTTGGAAGGCAGCCACCATTTATGGTCCTTAATTCCCAAAGAGAGGGAGCAATGGTTCCTGCCAACAACGTTCTCATGCCACCTGACAGGTCTCTCTCTACATAAGCCAGGAGGGGAAAGGGATCCAGGACTCTCCGTTGGCCACCATGTATGCGACATATTTAACGCTGCCTACATTTCCAAAGATGCCAGCTGGAGAAGACAGTGGGCTGCAAGCTCCCCAAAGTGGCTCAACTCTCACAGAAGGAAGGCTGGAAGGGCAGAACCTCACCATGTCCATACCCAGTGACACAGCCCCAGTGCAGTCAAGACCATACTGGCATTCTCTTTGGGAGGTACAACTGGAGTGATGTGTGAGGACAGTGACGAGGCTCCTGCTGCGTTTCATGATTCACGTCCATGTGGCTGAAGATACATCTGGGAAAACTGTCCTGAGACACGGCCGAGGACATTGGAATTTGCTTTAATGGAGCAAAGAGGGAAAGCTGGAATGGGTGTGGGACCTGTAACGGTCTTCAGAATGATCCTGGGTAAGTAAGCTTGTCTTTGAGAGTAAACAATGGTTCTCAACCTATTGAACAACTGGAACAAGAGAAACTGGAACATCTTAGAGCTGGATAGGTCCCTAGCAGGGCTTCCCAGGTGGCTCAGTGGTAAAGAATCCACCTGCCAATGCAGGAGGTGTGGGTTCAATCCCTGGGTCTTGAAAGATCTCCTGGAGAAGGAAATGGCAACCCACTCCAATATTCTTGCCTGGAGACACCCATGGACAGAGGGGCCTGGTGGGCTATAGTCCATGGTGTCCCAAAGAGTCGGACATGACTGAGCGACTGAGCAGGCAGGCAGGTCCTTAACAACTGTCTGGTCTGACCTCTTCACTTGACGGATGATGAATTTTATTTTTTAGGGGAAGATTCTGGACCAGAAGTAGTTCCCCTAGGTCTAAATGGAGTGCTACATTCTCACCATGGGCTGATACCAGCTCCCAAAGGATCAGTTTAGACTTTATTAGAAGCACAGACATGTCACCAAAGGCACTCCAGCCATAGGTTAAATTCTAGACCAAGGTCAGAAAGTTTTTTCAGCTAGGACCTCCTGAAGTCCTTATAATGGGATCAGACAGCTCTTCGTGGACTGCCGATTACACTGCTTCAGAAAGCAAAGTGATTGTAGGGAGCAGGTAGAGGGCAAGTTTGACTTGTCCAAGCACAGGACAATGCAGTTTTATGAAGTGCTGAAACAGACCTCATTATAAAATCCAGAGAGACTTCTAGACATGCCGCTCACTGGCCACCCCCCAGTTGTCTGTGCTTATAGGCAATTTCATGGGAAGCAGGTTGTGGACACACCATGTAAGTTACTAAAGCTCAGTAGGCCTCCCCTATGGCTGCAGCATGAAATTTCCTGTTTGCTCCACAACCTCCAAATTCAAAGCAAAATTGCCACCAGCTGTGCTTTCAACTTTCTCCACTGCAAGTGAATTACAAAGCATCTTTGAGGATAACATGAGTGGAGAAAAATTTAGGGAACTCCTTCACCACCAAGAGCTCATCAAGGTTGACCAAGGTCAAAGTCAAAATCCACCCCAGCCCTTGAAGAGAAGTCATCCTGCCTGGCCCAACAGGTGCAGAAATGAGCCTGGACTGGAGGTCAAGAAGACTGGAGGTCTTATCATTCTGATAAGAAAATGCACACTCGAGATTAAAATGTATCCACAGGAGAGATGTGACCAGAACAGTTTCAGAAGTTTAAACATTAATCAGTTTTGCAGAAATGAGGTGAGTGATGTACTTTCAGTTCCTGAAACACCTCGCTCTCATTTTCACCCTGTGAACTTTGCACACACCATTCCTTCTGTCATTTCCCAACACATCTTCCATCTCCGTTTGGCCAACCCTGCTCACCCTACAAAATCCAATACAAATATCTTTTCACATGAATTCTCCTTTACTTCCCCAACAGAATTAAGGACTCCCTCCTCTGTGATTCCGGGCATAAAATATCACATTTTATACATCTGATCAGACAATTAACATTGATCACATTAAACTGCAAGAAACAGTAAGGAGGAGAGAAAACAACCAAAGCTTTGGTGTCAGAGATAAGAGACTGTATATCCCAGCTCCTCCGTTTACAAACTGTCTTTGAATGAACTATCTACTCTTCCTGATTTTGCAATTCTACCTATAAAATGGGGCGGGGAGGAGGGTGTGATAATGCCCAAAGTATTCTTGTGAAGATGACAAGAGATTGGCAAATAAAGCCCCCAGTCCTGGGTCTGACTCACAGCCAGTGCTCCATAAATTAGTCTCCTCCCTCCAGAGACAGTAACATACTTTTCATCATTGTCTCCTCAACACTGAACACATTAAGGACTGAATACATGGAATCGTGCAATGAATGTGATAACTAAGGGCAAACAGGGACCAGTTTGAGGGGCTTTTATAAAATATTCATTTATTTATTTGGTTGTCTTGAGTCTTAGTTGTGGCCCACGGGCTCTCCCTTGCATCAGGCAGGATCTTCATTGTGGAACATGGATTCTCTAATAGTGGTTCAGGCTCTAGAGCACAGAGACCAGCAGTTACAGGGAGCATTTAGTCCCTCAGAGGCTTGTGGCATCTTAGTTCCCTGACCAGGGATCGAACCCCTGTCCCCTGCATTGCAAGGCAGATTTTAACCACTGGACCACCAGGGAAGTGCCCAGCGGCCAGTTTTTAATCACAGAATGCCAGGCGTAGAGATGGCCCTAAACCAATGGCATTTGACCAGATGACTACTCTGGAGGAAGTTCAGAGACCAGAGACAGAAGTAGCAGGGTTTAGATAAGCCCCTCCCTGTGCTCACAGCCCAGGACTCTCCCACTCTTCCCACCGGCACACGCTTACTGCTCCTGGGCGTGGCGGACCAGAGCCTGAGAGGGCCTTTCAGGGGATGCACTTCAGCTGGCCTTTTTCAAAGCCCATAGACTTGGAGACCAAACCCCGTCTTGGTGGCTGCTCCAGTAGGAATCCTGTTCAGCTCTTCGTGGCTAAGGGCAGTTTTTCATCATCCACACGAATCAGGCTTCATTCAAACTGGAAATGATGATGATTAGCAGGCACGAGAAGAAGTGTTGCGCTACATTCAGAAAGGATGCAAATGACAAAAACACATCGCCTTCTGGGAGAGGCAGAGAAATGGCGGCGGCAGAACGCACTAGGCTTCTCGCACCTTCGTGTCTGGCTCGACGGTTTTATGGCATTTAGTGGCACCGCGAGAAGGCACCCACGGCATCCCGTAACTCTCACAAAACAGCATTTTCACGTGCTAATGGCAACGGAATCAGAAACACATGGATTTAATTTCCTCCAAAATACCCAAGAGGATAAAAATCGATGCAGGAAAGCCATTTGGCTAACTGTATCGGGGGCTTTTCTGAGCCCAAAAAGGGTGAGAAATTGTCGGAGATGGCTGCCGAGGCCCAGATCCCACCAGGTTCGGCCCTCCCCGAGCACAGCCCCGGCCTAATGCGATGTGAAACCCCGGCTGTCTTTTTGGAGCGTGGCAGGTGCTTGCGGTGTGGTACCTTCGCCGGCTGCCATCCCCGCAGATTTCCTGCTTTCTGCCGCTCGTTCACTTGCTCGGCCCCTTTCCACCGCAGAGCCGTCAGGGAGATCTCATTTTGGCAGCGGATTGGGATCCCTGCCTGAAAGTTGTAGAGGTTGAGCTATTTGCAGAAATAATGCTTTCCAGACGTACTCAACAGTCCCCCTCTTTCCAGATGGAGTGGCATTAGCGTTGCTTCCAGCCACTTCCTCACCTTCTGGTGTACTTGTCAGCTCTGCCATATGCACCGCAAGCCTTCTGTATTCTGGGGAATCTCAGAAAACTGCTCAGACCCTCAGCACTTGCAGGCACAAATGTACACACACACACACACACACACACACAGGCTCCAGTCTTCTGTATGCACATACACAATTTTCCTCCTCCACCTCCTGGGAGTCAGCTTAGATTTTCCAAGAGTACTAATCACTGAATGTGATAGTTTAGCAGCTGAGGGAATTAGATGGGCTGGAATACCAGGACAGCAGAGAAGTCCCTTCACGTGGTGGTAATTCCACCATCATCAGTCACTGATGACTTTGCTATTCAGTGTCTTTTGTTGGCCTCTGGTTTTCAGCATCATAAAGATGCCTTTGGTGAAGAGGCTACTCCCTGGCCCCAAATCAACCTCTTAAGAAATGAATGAAGCCTCTTTGTGTTTGTAGCCCATTGCCCCATAGTATCGTGTGTGTGTGTGTGTGTGTGTGTGTGTGTGTGTGTGTGTGTGTGTGCATCCACGCATGCTAAGTCACTTCAGTAATGTCCAACTATTTGTGACCCTATAGACTGTAGTCCACCAGGCTCTTCTGTCCATGGGATTTTCCAGGCAAGAATACTGGAGTGGGTTGCTCTCCCTTTCTCCAGAGGATCTTTCTGACCCAGGGATTGAACCGGTGTCTCTTGTGCCTCCTGCATTGGCAGGCAGATTCTTTACTACTGAGCCACCTGGGAAGCCAGGCCTTCATAAGCCTTAATATTTCTCCCCAAAGTTGAACAGATTGGCCACGTTTCTTAAAAATCCCCAACTTTTTTTCCTCGATGTTTCAAAGGACATAAAAGAAAGAACAAGTCTTTTTTTACAAGTTAGAGAAATTTTTTAAAGATTTCAAAACGCATCTTAGTGCTAGATTGATGGATACACACAGTTTAAAAGTACAAATCAAGTGTTCCATATCCATTTTCTTGATGTTAGAACTCTATTTTCTGAAAGTCCCAAAGAGCAAAATACCACCCTCCCCTACTCGTTCTGCTACTGCTGTTGATAAAAGAAAATGAAAATATCGGTCACCACCTATCAACTCAGGCTTCTGATCACCTTGTGAGACTTGCTCATTAAAGCAGGTGTGGGGTGCAGAGCAAGAAAGGAGGGCTTTCCATCTAGCCCATGATGGGAGAAACAAGTTGCTCAGCCTGACACACCAGCGCCACGGTTGGAATACCTTAAATAACCCCATCAACGCTGATTTATCTCAACCAGGTGATGTTTTAATGAGCCAACCCCAGTGCTCTCTGTGTGACAGGATGCCTCCTGTCACACCACAAGAGAGCCACTCTGCCTTTTAAAGAAAAAAGATCACTAGGAAAGCCAGAGAGTGGACACTTGCGGAGGAGCCAAATCCCTTTGTCCTGTGGATATGCAGGGCCTGGGAGGAGCTCCAAGGGTGGGCTGATCTCTGCTGACAGCAGACCTAACCGCCCCCCCACCCTGGAGCCCACTGCCTGTCTGTTGCAGTGACAGGGGAGGAGAGCAGGCTGCAACTTGGGCTCCTCAACTGTGCAGCCCACAGGCCACATCCAGTCCTGACAGCTGGACGGCATGCATTTTTGAAGTAAAACAAGGGATTTGGGGGCAGGGGAGGGGAGCGAGCCTTACTCCCCACCACCCCACCCACACCACCCCCGTGAGGTCCCCACGGAAGAAAGGCATGGACCAGCCTGTTGATCTCAGCAGCAGCACACACAGTCCCTCTGTTCTGAGGATGAGCTGACACGTGCACATTTGCAGAGAAGCCATTCCAAAAGGTTAATTAAATATTACCATTGTTTTCTGAGCTATTAATGCACGTTCTTTTATTTCTTCATGTGAAAGGCTTCTCCCCACTCAAAAACCAGAGTTTGGGTTTGCTTCCCAAACCTTCCCCTTTTAAAAACCTGGTCAGAAGATGACTGAGGGCCTCAGAGAGAGAAAGAGAGGGAGGAGAAGAGGCAGAATGCAGCCTGGAGCTGGGGAAGGAGGGGCTGTGGTCTCAAGTGGCGCCCTCACACACACACACACACACACACACACACACACACACACACACAGAGTCAGCTGCAGCTGCAGACGGGAATCATGTCATTCAAGGAAGGTTCTAGAAAGGGGCCAGGAAGGAACCCCTGCTTCTTCCACCTGTATTTATTCGATGATGTAATTGACCAGTGGAGCTGAGGAATGTTGCCAGCCTGAGGCCCTGAGTGGTTCTGGGGAGGATCAGCCTGAGGGCAGCCAGATGGCCCAGTGAGGACTGGGAGGTGGACACAGCCCGCCTTCTACTGTCTGTCTGTACCCTGCCTCCTCCACCAAACCATGCTGTCTTTTCCCTGCCCAGGACAAGGGGTGAGGCGTACTAAGGTGGGCAAAAAAACGAGGCCCTCAATGCAAATGAGAGAGGAATTCCAAGGTGGACAGCAAGGGAAAATGAGAGAGGTCAGGGAGAGGCCAAGGCTCCTCCCCGGCAGGAAGTGCCACCCTCTGTGACTGCAGTTTATAAGAACCCCGAGCCGTGATGAGCACAGCTGTCTGCAGGAACTCTCTCCAGACGACCGTCTTCCAGGGCAAGCAGGACATGTTTCGTTTGCAAAGTCAAGATGCCTTCCTGGATGTTGGGGACACGGCAATGAACAGACAGCATAATGGATGATAAACAAAGGACAGCGTGAAGAGAGGTGCTGATGTGGGGAGCAGGCAGCACGGGGGTGGGGGCAGAGGGCAAGGAGGGTGGGCAGTTCCAACCGTGGTCATGGAGTTCCCCCCAGGACACCGACTCCGAATCCCTGCCCTCCCCACCTGCCCCTGAACCTGCCCTGCAGGCTGAAAGCCCCTCGAAGCAGAGGGCTGGCACCACAGGGCACTTCCAGGTGCACACTTCGCAGCCGGAAGACCTGAGTTCAAAACCTGTCGCTGGCACCCTGGCTGGGTTTTCTTAATGTTGCGCATTTCCTAATGGCTTCACTTTAAGTTTTTAAAGTATTTTGTTTATTTTTGGCTGCGTAGAGTCTCAGTTGCAGCTCGTGAACTTCTCAGAAGTGTGGCACTCAGACTTAGTTGCCCTGAGGCACACAGTCCCTTAGTTCCCTGAGCAGGGATCAAACTCAAACCCCCTGCATTGGAAGTGTATTCTCAACCACTGGACCACCGGGAAAGTCTCATGGCTTTACTTTTAAACACAAATGGCTACTCTGCTGAGTTGTTGAAATGAAAAGTACACAAAGTGTCGAGTATACAGTAAGGGCTCATGCTTGTCTCCAGGGGTCCTGACACAGTCTACCCTTGCCAGTAGGGTTGCTTTGACACACTGGGCACCCACATCCAGGGCTGAGCCCCTGCATATGCGTGAAGCTTGGTGGTGACCTGGCTGGGATGCAAGGTGCCAAAGCTAAGCGTGCATTTCAGAGAAGTGGAAGGGGCAAGCACACGTGCGTCCTCGTGAGCCGGCTGTTGGGGCTGAGATGCAGCCTCCCGAGAGAAGTCCTGGGTCTCCTGTAAGACTGACGTCTTGGGACAGGAGTGGCTGGAAACTGATGTCACAGATTTAGGGGCCTCGGGCTGGACTCATTCCAACCAGGTGTGAGCTGGCACCTTAATGAAATGTCAGGATGCGCTTAGAAAGCCTCTCCCCTATGCGGACCCTGCACTTTATGTGGCTTATCTCATCTCATGGGGACCAGAGATGGGGAGAAGTTAACAGTGACAGCGGATGACAGGGCACGGTGCTAGCGAGGATGGGGTGCCAGCAGGCAGAGTCACGGGCGAGAGCTGGCAGAAAGGCCCACTAGCAGAGTTCTGTGTGATTTCTAAATTTAAGGAGAATACAACTCAGTGTTGAAACATATACCTTCTCCCCACTCTGTCCACCAAGCTAGAAGTCTCCCTGCAAGCAGAGTGGAAAAGCTCACAGATACCTGAGTACCTAAAATTTGAGTGACAAATTATTTACCACAAATCCTAGACCCTGGGCTCATATCCTACAAACCAGTAAGAAAAACACTGTCAGCATCTCCCCACCAGAATGCGGAAAGGGATATTTGCAAAAGAAATATAAATTCCTATAAAATGTTCAATCCCATTAATAAGCAGACAAATATAAACAAAAACTCTGAAATGGCCTTTTTAAACTGTAACATTGGCAAATTAAGTAAAGCTGTTCTAGACTCACAGACTTAAGAGACAAAACTTATAGTTACCAGGGAGAAGGGCTGAGGGGAAGGGATAGACTGAGAGTTTGGGGTTGACACGGAGACACTCCTATGAAGATATTTAAAACAGATAACCAACAAGGGCCTACTGTATAGCACAGGGAAATATGCTCAATACTCTGTAATAACCTAAGTGGGAAAAGCTTTTGAAAAAGAATAGATATATGGATATATTATAACTGAATCACTTTGCTGTACGCCTGAAGCTGACATAACATTGCTAATCAACTGCACCCCAATATAAAATAAAATTAGAGAAAGAAAAAGAAAATCAGTTCTACTGAATGCAGGCCAGGGGATAACGGCCTGAGAGCTCTTTTGCATGAACTGTGTGTCCCTAATACACAAAGGACTTCTGCAAAATAATAAATGATAAAGCACCTAGTCGAAAAATGGGCAAGAGGGTTGAACAGGCAATTCACAGAAGAGTTGCCAGTGGTCAAATAGATTAGAGAGTCCAATTTTGATTTTGATTTTGGTAGGGCTTATCCTCACAGGCAGAGCAGACCAGAATAAAAACAGGACACCGGCTCTCCTCCTGTGATGTCATGAGTACTGATAACTTCTATTCCTGGGAAGGGCACTGGAAGATAGCAGCCAGTCTCTCACACACTACTGATGGGCATTGACATTCCTACGGTATTTTTAAGGGCTAATTCTGACTCTGGTGACCCCTGTTGGTGTGGGTTGGGGAAGTCTGCCAGGCCCCTCTGTCCATGGGATTTCCCAGGCAAGAATACTGGAGTGGGTTGCCCTTTCCTTCTCCAGGGGATCTTCCCCACCCAGGGACTGAACCCAGGTCTCCTGCATTGTAGGTGGATTCTTTACCGACTGAGCCACCAGAAGAGCCCAAACCACCGCCACCGCCCCAGTATCTGCTTAAAGCACCCCCAGATCTCTGACAGTTCTGTGCTTCTTCCTTGGACATAGAAAACTACTGTTTACCTTTCTCCTTGTCAAAGGAAATTCCCAGTGGTTAGTGTCTTAGGAAACAATAATTACTCCATGCTCCTCTTCTTTAAACACATTTTTAAAATTTTCAAACAATGGAGTTCTTTTCCCTGGGTTCTGATCCATTTGCTCCCTAATCTGGGCATTCTTTGATGACTCCTCTCTCATTCTTGACCATTGCATTAAGAATGTGATGACTAATATGGGCATAATATTATTCTTAAGAAACAAAGCATAAATGCAGAGGTTATAACAAATATACAGTGTTATAAACTAGTATACATTGTTATAAACAAGTATATAACAAGTAGTTACACTTTCAGTGCAGATGGAGAAGCTGTGATTGTGTTGAGAGGGTAAGGGTCTCCTACATGCATCAAGAGGGGCTTCTGGCCCTGTGGTAAAGAATCTTCCTGCCAATGCAGGAGACCCAAGAGATGCAGGTTCCATCCCTGGTTTGGGAGGATCCCCTGGAGAAGGAAATGGCAACCCACTCTAGTATTCTTGCTGGGATAATCCCATGGACTAAACGACCCTGGTGGGCTACAGTTCATGGGGTTACAAAGAGTCTGACATGACTGACTGAGTACACATCAAGAACATAAGCAACTCAGCTACATTACAGCCCATTCCTCCACTTCCTTCCTTGGAGTTCTTCCCACTGCCCCTTAAGCTACGCATCTTCCCTCCTTCAAGTTCCCTTCATTCTGGGCATGAGTCCCTGAGCCTGGAATCCTGCCCCATCCCATTTCATCAAGCTGTCTCCTGCAATCATTCGACTACCTCCTGAGACCCCGCTTCCTCCACAAAGCCCCTGGATGAGAGCAGAGTGAGCCTCCTCCCGCTGGCCCTCTGTTTCGAGCCACTGCAGCTCCCTCTCTCCCCCCATTGTCTGGACCCAAGAGCAGCAGGCTCCACAACATCCTATCTGTTAAATGGCTGTAGCATCCTCCACGTCATTTTCTATGTGCATCTGCATCCAGGGCAGTCCAGACCCAAGTTTAACAATGTGCTTTGCTTAGATCAGCAACTCGGGAAGCTCTGGAGTGATGTCTGTGTTCCCCGAGATCACCTTGCAGAGCATCACCAAGGACCAGGGTCCCTTGGCTCTGTACAATAGGTTCACATTTACGGTCAAATTGAGACTCCCTTGAGCCTCCCTGTGCCTTTCTCAGTGTCCCTGGGCTAGAGGAATGCTGGCAAGATCTGAAAATCAAACAAGTGATAGTGACTTTAGTGAAAGGTAGGTCTTACTTTCCTTTAAGTGGTTAAAACGCCACTAACAGTCGGATCTGAATATTAGGAGCTACCCTCTTAGAATTATATCTTCCTCTCTTGTGATTTAGCATCACTGTCATTGAACTGAATTCCACAAGACTAGAAATCTGGTGTCTAGGACTAGAAAACACCTTTGGTTGGTAAAATATTTAAAGTTTTCTTTCAAATCTTTCTTCAGATTTTGTCTCTATCCACCATTAACATGAATTTCACACCCATTCCTCCCCACTTTTACCTTTGGGCAAGATACTTGCTTTTACAGCCCCCTCAAACATCAAAACAAAACCTCTCTTATACTTCTTAGAATCTCAAGATCCTTTTCTGGTAAAAAGGAAAACAAACGTCATCTAATTAAAGTGATGGGGGAAGTCCTGGATAGCTGAGACCAGAATTAACTGTCTTTAACTTCCATGAATCGGTATCTGGAATATTAATAGACAACATGAAACAGGAGGATCCCGGGAATCATTCAATTTTTCCTTCATTTACTTTTAATTTTTCTATAACGTTGTATGCATTTTCATAAGCCACCATCTGAATGGTGTACAGTTTAGAATGATATACAAAGATATGTTTACAAAATCATATAAAATTATATTCTAGAGTCAGCGGTGTTACTATAGAGCAAAAGGTTTGTCTTTCTTTTCCATCCTCTGTCAGGAAGCAAGAGAAACAGAGGAAGCTCAGGGTCTAAATCTCTGGTTCATGTGAGTAATGTTTTCTTATTTCACATAGGCACTGACAAAGAGACCCCACGGAGGACAAACAATAATAGACAATAAATTATAGATGCAAGGAAACTGAAGGACATTAGAGTCAGCATTTCTGCCTTCTAATCAACCAGAAGGGATGTGATGCCCTTCTTCATCCGTCTGCTTACAGACCGTTGGTTCATTCACACCCACTGTGTCGCAGGTCACCCACACAGGACCTCAGCAGACAGACTGTGGAAGCAGGTGAACAGTCACTGACTGCTGAACCCTGCCTCTCTCCTCCACCAGCCACCTGATTTGGTCCAAGGGCATCCTTGAGAACAGAGAGAGATGAGCAAGGATGCTCCTCTCGGTAGCAAGGAGGGGCTGTGAAGACTGGCAGATCTCATTCTCCACAGCACCTTTGTTGGCATCAAGGTCTCCATCCATCCCAGCCTCCCACACTGGGCAGACAGTCCCTTCCCCAAATCCAGAAGATCAGCAATAATTGATTTGGCTTCCAGCCCATCCCCTTCTGGTGCAAAAGCAACAGCACACTTCACTAGCTCTTGCCGGTTTCTCCCTGCCCTCCCTTAAAGAAACCCTCGTGTCTGATTAAAATCGGTCATGCGCCCATCCTGGAGTGGAGAGGTGCTATTTATTTCTGTCAAGTTCTGCTTGGAAGGTTTGAGGCTTCCCCTCCCTGCCAGACATTTTACTAGTAAACAGAAAAGTTACCCGTATTGTCATGCTTGCCCTGACCTGTGAGCTAGTGAACAATAAATCTTAATTACAGTTAAATGCCAAAATCTGCAAAGAACGAGGCAGCACTAGTCAACTGTGAATTGGCCAACTCCTCGCCTGGGCTGGGGTGCAGCTGCAGGAATACGTAAATTAGTCTGTGATTTGTTTGTGCCAGAACAATCAATCCGGGCTGTTTCTTAAGAGCACTTCCAGTATCAGTGGGCGCGCGGGCATTCATCCTATCACCATGTTAGATACAGGTGGCATCTGGGACATTTGATTTTAAAGGACCTTCAGCATCATGCTCAGGTTCATAAGAAAGTGCTGTTTCTAAATATCTCGGCAGTTTTCCAAAATAGTGCTTCATCTTCTGACATCTGTTCCATCCGTGTGTGTGTGTGTGCGCGCGCGCGCTAGTCACTCAATCATATCTAACTCTTTGAGACCCCATGGACTGTAGCCCACCCGGCTTCTCTGTCCATAGGATTCTCCAGGCAAGAATACTAGAGTAGGTTGCTATGCCCTTCTCCAGGGGAATCTTCCTCACCCAGGAATTAAACCTGGGTCTCCCACATTGCAGGCAGATTCTTTGCCATCTGAGCCACCAGGGAAGCTCTATCCATACTTATTACCTTTAAGGCTGATAAGGGAGCCACTGAATGACCTTTTTGTTAGCAGTCCCCTTTTTTCACTGTGCAGGGCTACTGGAGTGGAGCCAGCCATCCATGCAGGGGCCTTCTCTTTTTTCCCTGCTGCTGCAAAGCTCATGAGCTCTTTGCTATTCAAGTGTTTGCTTGTCATCGTGCGAAATAAAGCCACCCCATTGTCCCCTTGCCCGGGTCCTCCTGACGTATTGGAACCTCTGTGCAAGAATTAGAAGATGATTGCCCACATAACTCTGTTCAATGGCTTCAGGCTGCTCTATCAATTTTGAGACTGACAGGAGCCCCGAGATGGAACTCGGAAGAAAGGATGGAGTTTGGGCCGCTCCGTGCTCAGTCCCATGAATCAATCTGCAACCCACTCTTGTTATTTTCCATGCAGATCCTGTTCTCACTGGGAGTCAATCACCTGCTAGATGCCCCTTCTAGGCAGGTTCCTAATAACCAGGCAGGCCCTGTGCCCCGCCTCTGGAATCAGCAGAGGGTGATGGCAGGCAGGGATGCAATGCTATTTCACTAATGAAAGATAGAAGCCTAAGTGGGTAAGTTGCTGTTGGGCCACTAAGTCGTATCCCACTCTTTGTGGACTCTATGGACTGTAGGCCCCCAGCCTCACCTGTCCGTGAGATTACCCAGGTAAGAATACCGGAGTGGGTTGCCGTTTCCTTCTCTGGGACATCTTCCCTACCCAGGGATCGAACCCTCAGTCTCCTGAATTGGCAAGCAAGTTCTTTACCGCTGAGCCAGCGAGTAAGCCCAAGTGTGTAAGAAGAAAGTAGAAAAACCCTTTCCCGACAGAGTTAGGGGGAAGAGAACTGCAACACAGCAGCTCTGTTTGTCGGTTTGTTTGTTTTGAAGTGTAAGAAGGCGCATTACTCGGTACTTAGATAAGGATGTCGGTCTCACTCGGATCCCCGGGCTGACAGCCTTCCCGGGACACCATCCCGGTTCCTGCTCCCCCAGCACGAGGGGGCGGGGGCGGCCGCCCTCACACCTCGCCTGGCTCTTCCCGGCGCTCACAGGGCCCCATCCTCTCATCCGTCCTGCTTCCTGTTTGTGTCGCCGCTTTGCTGCTTCCTGGCGGTCACCGAAGCCGCCCTTCTGCTGTGCCTCCGCCCCGGGACTGGCTCTCATCCCAGCCTTTTCCCGGGCCGGCAAATCCGGCTCCCTCCATCTGGGTCTCAACACTTCCAGGTGCTGGAGGCCTCGCCCCCACGCCCCCGGGGTGGGGGTGGGGGGGGCGGGGGGTGGAGGGCGTCCTCTGCCTAGTACTCGAATTCTCTGCAGACCTTTATCCTAGAGCTGGGTCAAAGCATTTTGGCACTTGCTACCTCCCTTGCCCTTTTGCATTCTTTTGAGGAGGGGCGCAGGGTTGTTTCCCCCTTGTATGGATTAAGAAAGAGCCCCAGAGAGATTGAGGGGTGCCCTGGTCCTGAGGAAGAGTGGGGTGATGAGCCCTCAGCCAGATAACACCCACCTGGTCCAGATTGTACAGGGGGCCAGGCCTCCCCAGGCCTTCTTCCATTTAATCTCCCATAGGCGTCATTGCATGCATGCCCAGTAACTCAGTAGAGTCCAACTCTTTGAGACCCCATGGACTGTAACCCACCAGGCTCCTCAGTCCATGGGATTCTCCAGGCAAGAATACTGTATTTCTTCTTGCAGAGGATCTTCCGGACCCAGGGATTGAACCTGAAGCTCCTGCAGCTCCTGCACTGCCAGGTGGCCTTTTTTTTTTTTTTTTAAACCACTGAGCCACCTGGGAAGCTTCCCCCACCACCCTCAGTAGGGCTTAGCTTTAAGCTTTATTTTAAACCATGGAAACAAGCTTCCCAGAAGTTATTGCCTTAACCCGGGTCATGCAGCTGCCACAGGGACTGACTCAAAGCTTCCTCTGCAGGTGACACTTCCCCCAATAACACTCTTGTCTCATCCAGGACTCTGTCCCAGTGCTACCCACTCAGGTGATGCTTCCTCAAATCGATGGCTCTGTTCCAAATACATATATATATATATGGCTTCCTAGGTGGCTCAGTGGTAATGAAGCTGCCTGCCAATTCAGGAGACGCAGGTTTGATCCCTGGATTGGGAACATCCCCTGGAGAAGGAAATAGCAATCCACTCCAGTATTCTTGCCTGGAGATTCCCATGGACAGAGGAGCCTGGTGGGCTACAGTCCATGGGGTCACAAAAGAGTTGGATACAACTGAGCGACTGAGCATGCATTCGTATATGTGTATGTGTGTGTGAGTATATATATACACATATATATATATAAAGTACTACATAAAATAATTTCATCTATTATTTATATTTACATATAATACATATTATATATTATATACAAATACATGATATTTTAATTATGTCGTTAAGTAAATATTTTTTGTTTTTATAACTAAAATGTTTTTGCTTATCTAGCTATTACTAGCATGTGTATAAGGTCAGGGAGTTTGTTTCACTCACTGCTATATCCTCTTGGTTGTTGCAGGCATTTAATAAATGTCTGTTGAAGGAAGGAAGGAAGAAGGGAGGGAGGGAAGGAGGAGAGGGGAGGAAGGAAGGGAGCTGTATTTCTTTCCAGCCTGAAGCTAAATCAGTCACTTTTGGCCAGATTGCCAGAAATGACAGGCTGCAATCCCATCTTCATGTGGAAGACTTGGGCATGAGGTGGACGCATTCAGGTTTCTACCGTGAACCACGGGTCCATCTAGGACTAAACCATCAAATTCTGGGCTAACAGACTAAGGTATGGACTGTTATCCGAGCAGTGACTTCCTGCCCCCATGAGAATCCCATCCGGGAGCTGCTTTCTTCTTATTATTATTCTCCAAGTGTTTTGCACCCTGGAAAGCTCTTGCCGAGACTTGATAATCTAAGCACAGACCCTTGGCGGCTTCTGGAGTCGGAAGCTGGTAGGCCTGCTGAGTTGACCACAGCATCCCCACAGAACATGGGTGACCCTGACTGCCTTTCGCTGGCTTTGCCCCAGATCCATACACTTTTTTTTTTAAGTCAAGGAGTATAATTCCTGTGTTTGCCTGGATCACGGAAGTAAGCCCTTCCTATGTTTAGTATCCCTCTCATTCAGAGGATCCGAGAGGAAGTGCTTGGACCATGACCCTCCTAGAATGAGCCCCACTAGAAGCCCCACATGTGAGACAGAGTCCCTTCAGAAACCCCCTCTTCTTTTTGTCTTTTTATTCCTTGGAGCCGCAGAGGACCTGCCAGGGAAGGAAGATTGTCTATCTGCAGCTCCCTTCCTGGCCTCTACCTCTGGGCCCAGAAAAGAGGCATCTCCCAAAGTTAGATGTGGTTTGGCCCATCTGATGAGCTAGAGCAGACCAAGGTCAAAACCCAACTGCTCTCCCCCCTTTCTTCTTTTCTTTTTTCCACTTATGGCCCTTTTACCAAGTCAAATTAACAGAGATGAACCTCAAAAGAAGGCTGACTCTAAATGGAAAGCTTTTGTTCTTCCCTAATCCTTGTGGCCTACAAGGAGGAGGCAACTCAGGAGGCTTTAGTGCAGGTGATGGGGTGTAGGGGCTGGAAAATGTGTGGGGCTGAGGAGATGAGCGTCTTGGATTAGACTAAGATATAGGTCAACGTGGATTGATTAGAGGCACCAGTGTTCTTTTTTAAAAGATTTTTTTTTTTTAACTTTTGGCCATGTATTACAGTATGTGGGATCTTAGTTCCCTAACCAGGAATTGAACCTATGACCCCCTGCAGTGGAAGGAACTGTCTTAATCACTGGAATGCCAGGGAAGTCCTGGCCACAGTGTGCTTTGAAGTATAAAAAAAAAGGAGGAGAAATCACAGTTGACAGACTCACAGTTCAGAAAATCAGGACAGATTTCATGGAAGAAGTGGCTTCTGAGATAAATCTGGAAGGAACAGCAGGATTTTAATAGGCAACGATGGTGTGGAGGGGGAAATGCCCTGGATGAAGGGGGTGACAGAGGCCCTGCAGTGGAGAACAGGAAATGTGGAAGGGTGGGACAGAGGCTGGGTGAGTTTGGCTGGAGTATGAGGTCCATGCCTAGCAACTGCAGAAGATAAGGCTACAAAGCAGTTAGGGACAGAAAGCCGGTCACAGGAGTTTGCAACTGATATAAAAGGCAGAGAAGTGAGTGCAGCCTTACCATGGGATGCTGCTCTGCAACAAGGGTGAGATTTCTGTTCTTTGATTCAGACTAAACTGAGCGACTGAGCATGCATTCGTATATGTGTATGTGTGTGTGAGTATATATATACACATATATATATATAAAGTACTACATAAAATAATTTCATCTATTATTTATATTTACATATAATACATATTATATATTATATACAAATACATGATATTTTAATTATGTCGTTAAGTAAATATTTTTTGTTTTTATAACTAAAATGTTTTTGCTTATCTAGCTATTACTAGCATGTGTATAAGGTCAGGGAGTTTGTTTCACTCACTGCTATATCCTCTTGGTTGTTGCAGGCATTTAATAAATGTCTGTTGAAGGAAGGAAGGAAGAAGGGAGGGAGGGAAGGAGGAGAGGGGAGGAAGGAAGGGAGCTGTATTTCTTTCCAGCCTGAAGCTAAATCAGTCACTTTTGGCCAGATTGCCAGAAATGACAGGCTGCAATCCCATCTTCATGTGGAAGACTTGGGCATGAGGTGGACGCATTCAGGTTTCTACCGTGAACCACGGGTCCATCTAGGACTAAACCATCAAATTCTGGGCTAACAGACTAAGGTATGGACTGTTATCCGAGCAGTGACTTCCTGCCCCCATGAGAATCCCATCCGGGAGCTGCTTTCTTCTTATTATTATTCTCCAAGTGTTTTGCACCCTGGAAAGCTCTTGCCGAGACTTGATAATCTAAGCACAGACCCTTGGCGGCTTCTGGAGTCGGAAGCTGGTAGGCCTGCTGAGTTGACCACAGCATCCCCACAGAACATGGGTGACCCTGACTGCCTTTCGCTGGCTTTGCCCCAGATCCATACACTTTTTTTTTTAAGTCAAGGAGTATAATTCCTGTGTTTGCCTGGATCACGGAAGTAAGCCCTTCCTATGTTTAGTATCCCTCTCATTCAGAGGATCCGAGAGGAAGTGCTTGGACCATGACCCTCCTAGAATGAGCCCCACTAGAAGCCCCACATGTGAGACAGAGCCCTTCAGAAACCCCCTCTTCTTTTTGTCTTTTTATTCCTTGGAGCCGCAGAGGACCTGCCAGGGAAGGAAGATTGTCTATCTGCAGCTCCCTTCCTGGCCTCTACCTCTGGGCCCAGAAAAGAGGCATCTCCCAAAGTTAGATGTGGTTTGGCCCATCTGATGAGCTAGAGCAGACCAAGGTCAAAACCCAACTGCTCTCCCCACTTTCTTCTTTTCTTTTTTCCATTTATGGCCCTTTTACCAAGTCAAATTAACAGAGATGAACCTCAAAAGAAGGCTGACTCTAAATGGAAAGCTTTTGTTCTTCCCTAATCCTTGTGGCCTACAAGGAGGAGGCAACTCAGGAGGCTTTAGTGCAGGTGATGGGGTGTAGGGGCTGGAAAATGTGTGGGGCTGAGGAGATGAGCGTCTTGGATTAGACTAAGATATAGGTCAACGTGGATTGATTAGAGGCACCAGTGTTCTTTTTTAAAAGATTTTTTTTTTTTAACTTTTGGCCATGTATTACAGTATGTGGGATCTTAGTTCCCTAACCAGGAATTGAACCTATGACCCCCTGCAGTGGAAGGAACTGTCTTAATCACTGGAATGCCAGGGAAGTCCTGGCCCCAGTGTGCTTTGAAGTATAAAAAAAAAGGAGGAGAAATCACAGTTGACAGACTCACAGTTCAGAAAATCAGGACAGATTTCATGGAAGAAGTGGCTTCTGAGATAAATCTGGAAGGAACAGCAGGATTTTAATAGGCAACGATGGTGTGGAGGGGGAAATGCCCTGGATGAAGGGGGTGACAGAGGCCCTGCAGTGGAGAACAGGAAATGTGGAAGGGTGGGACAGAGGCTGGGTGAGTTTGGCTGGAGTATGAGGTCCATGCCTAGCAACTGCAGAAGATAAGGCTACAAAGCAGTTAGGGACAGAAAGCCGGTCACAGGAGTTTGCAACTGATATAAAAGGCAGAGAAGTGAGTGCAGCCTTACCATGGGATGCTGCTCTGCAACAAGGGTGAGATTTCTGTTCTTTGATTCAGACTTAACTAATGTAAATTCATCTCTAAAACCAGATGTTTGATTCAGTTATTGGAAATGTTTGAGGCATGTTTAGACAACTTGGTTTGTGGATCTTCTCTTACAACTGTCAAGCCTAGGAATCTAAACACAGATGAAATATACCTGATAAAAATGAATTTTAAAATTGTGTGTGTGCTGTGTGCTACATTACTTCAGTTGTGTCTGACTTTGTTCAACCGTATGGACTGTAGCCCACCAGGCTTCTTAGTCCATGGGGTTCTCCACACAAGAATACTGAAGTGGGTTGCTGTTTCCTTCTCCAGGGGATCTTCCTGACCCAGGGATAGAACCCCAGTCTCTTATATCTCCTGCATTGTCAGGAGGGTTCTTTACCACTAGCACCACCTGAGATGGGCTATAATGGGACAACACACACTGGGTTTGAAGCTCAATACAAAGAAGGGATATAAAATATCTCATTCATCATTCTAATGTGATTATACTTCATAATGATAATATCTTCGGATTTCTTAGGTTAACCTTAAAATGTTATGAAAATGAAAATCAAAAATAGGCAAGGGGGAGCCATTGAAAGTCTTTGAGCTGGGATGTCACCTGATTAAAGATGCATTAAAATAATAATAATTACTACAAATAATAATTTCAAGGAAGAGTATGAGGCAAGGAGGGGAGTCTAGAAACAAGAAAGTCCATTGAAAGATTTTTTTGTTAATGACAACATCAGAAATAATCTGAGTCAGAAATAACTCAGAGTTACACACTTCAGTCCCCAAACATAGCTCAGAAGTGGACCTGTTCTCAGGGATGTTCCCAAACATTAAGCCTCACTCCCTCCCCCAATACTTCATGGTCAGGAAAGTTCTGGGCTCTATGGGGAGGGGTCAGTTACTGTGAAGGGTCACCCTGGAGGGTCCTGGACCAACCCTGACCCCTGGGTTGACTTGGAGGCAAACCAGAGAAACTTTGTGCTTGCATCTCAGGATGGAATTTACCATTGGAAGTCCAGCCTTTGTCACTGGCACAAGGAGGCCTGTTTTGCATTTGATGACATTTTCAAAATGGTGTGAAAAAACCTTGACGTTTTTATTAGAAAATCTATAAAGCCCAAACAAATGGTTTCATGCTGCTTTGCCTCATTCTTCATAGGTTCATTGGCAATCCATCATCCTTCCCTCTCCCCTTGAACCCAGCAGTAGCGACGACTTGCCCAGGAACAAAAGGGCCTCTCAGAGAAGCCCTTTCAACCTTGGTTGTCCTCCGCCTCTCAACTTTTACCCCTTAAGGCAACTACAATCACCCCATTTTTGCTGGCTCCCCTCCTGAAAGGCTGAGCAATGCTGTCACCTCCTTGCCGAGGCTCTTCCTTTGCTTCTGATGGCATTGGATCACAGAAGCTTGACCTTTCTCTTGAGTTAGACATGGGACTCTCCTTTACACATGGCTCAGCTTCCAGTTTGAACCAAATAATTGATTCAGAACAAATCAATGAAGACTTTCTTTCCTGAAACAAAACGATCCCATCCATTCCTTAGACTGCCATTTTTGATATAAGGATTTCATCTAGGCCAAATTTCAACTCAGGTACCCCGCCTCAAACTGCCTGTCTGTCCACGGTACCCCCCCCACAATGGCTCTGCTGTCTATCTGTCCATCAGTGCACAACCTCCTGCCTCTGCCTTCAGCCTCCCTCAGGCAAAATCTTGCTTGACTTTCTCTCACCGCTTCCACCCTGGGGTTTCTCTTGCTCACCTCCTCCTGTCCCTGCCTCCATTCACTTGCACAATAGCCAACACTGGTCTCTGAAACATGGGTGCCACTGTTCAACCAATAGACCCTGTCACTCCTGCGTTTTCGAGTGAGTCTGGTGTCTCCACCAGCACCTGCACCATTTGGTTCTTTCTTAATTTTCCACCTGGCTCCCTCCCACTTACTTGGATTAATCATCTTTTCTCTATGTTCTGTTTTCTACGCTTCTGTTTAGTTCTTCCTTCAACCCAATTTGTTGACCCAACCAACTGTTTGGCTGAGGAGTGTGTTAGCGTGAGTTTTGTCTTATAGAGCCTTCATGTCTTTGTTTAACTCTTACACAAGCCTTCTGAAGGAGAGGGGGTGCAAATGATCATTGGCCCCATTTTCAAGGTAGCAAAATGGAGGCTCAGAGAGGGTAAGTCCCTTTTGCAAGGCTCCCCAGCTCATAAAGGGCAGAGGTGAGACCCAGGTCTCCTGCCCCCAAATCACAATGCCTCTCTGCAAACCCCACGGTTTCACTTCCTCATATTCGCCCTCCTGCACTCTCATTTCTGATTTCTGGCCTCTCTCACCCCTCACCCATTCTCTGCTTGGCTCAGCTTCGCCCACATGGCTTCCTCTCCTCTTCATCCTCTCCCCAGGCTCCTCTCACCCAGTAACCGCTGGCCAACAGCCTGGCACACTGAGCCAAGAGGGACAGACCAGCCAGAGTCCTGTGCGTCTCAGAGCCCACACCCTGGTCTGCCTACGGGCTCCTTGGAGGGGGGATTTTGCTCTTAAATGCTGCCATCAGTTGTCCCCCACCTGCTCTCCACCATCTCTGCTATTTTGTCACCTCCATTCTCACACATCTGTGGGCTTTAAAAAAAAATGCACAATGTGAGAGTTGAGAGTTTAGTTTTATTTGGGACAAAATGAGGATTGCAGCCTGGGAGGTGATACTTCAGATACCTCTGAGAAGCTGCTCCAAAGAGGCAGTGGGTGGGGAGATCTATATGAGATTTTGGTGATGAGGGAGTATATGCCATCAAGCACATGTTTCTCCAGAAGGTTTCTACTGGTTTCATGAAGCTTTGCTAGTCGTGAGGAATAGTCATCACCATGAAGGATTACAGTGCTATCTAGATATGAGGAGATACAAGCATTGGGCTCATACAATTGGCCCCTGAATACACCTGACCATCTGAAAACCTGTCGTGCCACTTTTTCCCTGAGCAGAGTTGCTCATTTCTGCTCCCCACCCTGAACTCCATTCAGGGGGGTGTGGAAGGTCAACAGCTGTAGCAGCTCTGATTTAATCCTTGCAGAGGTGGATGGCAAGCACCCGTGCCGAGCGCCCATTTGTGGTTGACACACCTATCAAAGCCCAGGATCACGGCTGCTCAACAACTAGACTGTCTCCTCTGTTCCCAAACCACCATGGGCTGCAGAACCCTGGGGACTCGTGTTTTTTTTCTGATCCTCATTGCGTGTTGTAGAATTCCCGGGAGCAAATAGATATGGGAGAGGGGCAGGGGTGACAGAATAGGAAAACAGCAGGCCGATTCTCCAGCCACACCAGGGAGTGACTACCTGCACCCACTTAACTGCAGCCCACATGAGATAGTCAGCAAACCTGTACTATGGGTAAAGTGAAAGGCTGTCAAGAAAAGCCTGCTGTATTCTGGGTTTCTTCCTTTTCACACTGAGACTTTGGGGGTCATGTTTACTGATTCTCCTCTAAGACCAGGAACAGACCCAAATGTGGAGACAGTCAATAGAATTCTAGTAACACCCCAAGCCCGGCAGAAATACTTTTTGTCCCCTCATCTGTCTCCTGTGCTACCAAGTGTGGCAGCAGCCAGGCCAGGCAGCCCTGAAAAGCCTCGGAGAAGAAGCCCCAGCCCCATCCTGTACTCCAGGGGCCAGCACTCCCGGGGCAGCCCAGCTCTCATCACGTGGGCTTTGGCTGGGGGTCCTGGCACTGCCCTGCAGCTATGGGATCAGATTCAAATAGGTTCACTAGACAAGGATGAGGGTGGTCCAGCTTGAAGATGATACCAGCACAGGTGAGAAGCAGGTAGGGGGTGGGTTGGGACTGGCAGGCAGATCCTCCCAGGGCGACAAGTACCTCTCTACCTGTCCTCTCGAACTCTTGTCAATGAACAGCCTCAGCACGGCCAGAGGGGAACTGGCCCCCTTCCTCCTCATGTGGTCGGTCTCCTCAGGAGAGCACTCAACTGGCAGTCCACTATACAGATACTTTCTTACTGGGAACCATGCAAAAGCACAGATGCTCAGAGTCTTGTCTTGTTTTTTTGTTTGTTTGTTTTTGGGGTGGGGGGGGTCTGGCTGCACCTGTGGCCTGTGGAACATTGGTTCCCTGACCAGGATCAAACTTACAGCCCCCAGAAGGGAAAGCACAGAGGTCCTAACCACTGGACCTCTGGGGAACTTCCACTCAGTTTTTTTAAAAAGAGATGCTGCTGTCCTTCCAACCTGTTCCCCAACTTCCTGTCATCCTACACACACACACACTCACACTCACTTATATTCACTAACCTGAGGGTTAGTGAAACTCCTGAGACTACTGTGAGCTCCTTTCCATGAACTCTGCATAAATATTAAAACATCTGACCATGACCGCCTGGCTATTTGGCTTTCTGTGGTAACTCAGACAGCAAAGAATCTGCCTGCAAGGTAGGAGACCCATGTTTGATCCTTGCATCAGGAAGATCCCCTGGAGACGGGAATGGCAACCCACTCCAGTATCTTGTTTGGGAAATCCCATGGACAGAGAACCTGGAGGGCTTCAGTCCATAGCATTGCAGACTTCACCTGGCTATTTAAAGTGGTCTTATACTATTTAATAGGAAAACAAAGACAAAAAACCTTAGGCTCTTTTCAGCTCAGGAAGAGACAGCCTAGCAGCAGCTTGAGAAAGGTAACAGCCTCACCTTTCCTTGGTGGCACAGCTCACACAAAAGGTAGAGAGCACACCTGGGCCAGGCTGGGTGCAGCAAGAAGTTGGTCTGTCCCCAGACTGGCAGCCAGGGCCGTGTTTCCAGTGGCACTGTGGGGAAGTGGACCGAATATGGAGACTTGGAAAACCTGTGATCTGCCAGTCTCCTCCCCATTTGATTTTTTTAATAATCAACATACATTTAACAAACCTGTACTATATATGTGTGTATATGTGTGTGTGTGTAATGTGTACATATTTGCATACATCCATGTACTACTTTGATTGTTTGCCCTGAGTGCATGCTCCAAACACTGAGTATGCCCACATCTATATTTTAGGCAAGCATGTCCCACAATTGTTTCTAGATGTTAATTGCAATGGCTCCCAGGCTCCCCAGCACGTCTGGCTGCTCTCTGAAAGCTCTTTGAGGGCTGCTCATCATTAGAATTCCCTGAGTTTTCGCTCCTTCCTGGCAAGCCATCTGGCCTCTCTGCACTGCAGCTGTGGCCGCCCTCCCCCTGCCACTCACACTGAGCCTTTGACATACCCCACCTGAAGCAAATCCATCCATCAAGGGGATCCAAAATTACAACCAGAAACTTTTGTTTTCCCAAAATCTAGAATTAATATTTTCTTTCTTTCTCACCTCCATTGAGGTTTCAGGGCTCACTTTGAGGGGGGCTCAAATTCATCATTTATGCTGTTGGAATAGACAGAGCTGTGTACAAGAGAAACATCTGCACCTCCATTTCATCATTTAGCCCATATAGCTGAGGACACTCACTTCTGTGGTGTGTCTCTTGAACAATGATATTTGCTGTTAACCAAGAGAGCACAGAGGGGTTCCAAGGTTGCAGGCAAATGGCTCATGGGCTTGAAAGCCTCTGCCTGCTTCTCTCTGGAAGGAAGTGTTCTTGTTTGTTGTTTAGTCACTAAGTCGTGTTCATCTCTGTGATCCCACGGTTTGCAGCACACCAGGCTTCCCTATCCTTCACTGCCTCCCTAGAGTTTACGCAGATTCATGTCCATTGCATTGGTGATGCTATCTACCCATTTGTCACCTCATTCCCCTTTTGCCTTCAATCTTTCCCAGCATCGAGGCCTTTTCCAATGAGTTGGCTCTTTGCATCAGGTGGCCAAATTATTGGAGCTTCAGCTCGAGCGTCAGTCCTTCCAATGAATTGAATATTCAGGGTTGATATCCCTTAGGATTGACTGGTTTCCAGTTGGCAGGTCTTCCCCACAGCCATGAACCCTGGCCAGAGGGACATTCTGAGTGACAGAGAACCACAGAGGCATCATTCAGAGGAATCCATGGAGGATGATGACATTTATGGGATGTGGGAAACTGGGAACAGGAAATTTGAGAAAAGAGAGAGAAAAAGCCCAAAGCCAGAGCTGCTGCTGCCCTGTCCTGGGACAGAAGCAGGGATGGACAGAAATGTTCCAGAGAATTTTGCTTTTCTCATCTTTGGAACTAGGCGGCTCCCTGTGATCGTTGTTACCACTGCTGTTTGCTTGCTTTTGTGTTAACTGAACAAACACTGAAAGGTATTTTGTAAAGCTGTCACCAGTAGCCTCAATGGCTCAGGATGGATTTTCTTTCATTATTGTTTGTTTGTTTGTTTGTTTGTTTGTTTGTTTTGCTGCACCAGGTCTTAGTGGCAGCGCCCAGGATCTTTAGTTATGGCACATGGAATCTAGTTCCCTGACCAGGGATTGAACCCAGGCTCCCTGCACTGGGAGCATGGAGTCTTAGCCACTGGACCACCAGAGACGTCCTTCCTTCATTCTTAACGTGACCACTGTGAACCTGTGCCCAGTGACATAGGGCATGCGACCAGGAAGACGGCAGATGGACGATGTCCTGAAGCCCCTAATGCTACATGGCCTGAGGACACTTACCAAGTTCATTTTTGATTCAGTAGCATCACAGCCCAAAAAAATTCTCAGTTCTGCCCTCTGGTGCCTCTCTCCAGCAGTGGCACAGCAGGCAGCCAGGCTGGGCATGAGCTAGATGGAAATGAAGCCCAAGGCTGATTCAGCTTAGACAGAGCCGCCGTCATACCCACTCATGAACCATAAGTCACCTCAACAAAATAGAGCGCAGGCACACACATCAACCTCTTTTTGCTTTTTATATTGAAGTATGTATGCCTGTGTGCTCAGTTGAGTCCAACTCTTTGTGACCTCATGGACTGTAATCTGCCAGCTTTTGTCCATGGGATTTCCCAGACAAGAATACTGGAGTGGGTTGCCATTACCAAGTTCATTTTTGATTCAGTAGCATCACAGCCCAAAAAAATTCTCAGTTCTGCCCTCTGGTGCCTCTCTCCAGCAGTGGCACAGCAGGCAGCCAGGCTGGGCATGAGCTAGATGGAAATGAAGCCCAAGGCTGATTCAGCTTAGACAGAGCCGCCGTCATACCCACTCATGAACCATAAGTCACCTCAACAAAATAGAGCGCAGGCACACACATCAACCTCTTTTTGCTTTTTATATTGAAGTATGTGTGCCTGTGTGCTCAGTTGGGTCCAACTCTTTGTGACCTCATGGACTGTAATCTGCCAGCTTTTGTCCATGGGATTTCCCAGACAAGAATACTGGAGTGGGTTGCCATTTTCCCCTCCAAGGGATCTTCCCTGCCCAGGGATAGAACCTCTGTCTCCTGCATTGGCAGGCAGGTTCTTTACCACTGTGCCACATAGCTGCTGCACAATATTATATATTACAGGTATACAATATAGTGATTCCCAATTTTAAAATACTATACTCCATTTATAGTTA